>JAULBM010320938.1:10000-13544 GCA_032357055.1 Geukensia granosissima | reverse complement strand
TAAAAGACCCCTTTTGTAGTTTTCGAAAAAGAGAAGGTTTATGCCGCTACAAAAATCTAAATTTTATGTCCCTGCCCATCATTCCCTTTCTCCAGTGGCAGTCAAAAACCGTTGCCATGTTGTGTCCCATCCCGCCCCTCTTTGATAATGATAATTGTTGAATTTGTTCTCGTCCTGAATATGCATGAAATATATGCCACTGGACGTTAAACGACAAACAACCAACATCCAACACCCAAAATCTGTATATGTAAGATTTGACATCTACAAAAGACCAAATGGCTCATTCAAAATACGAGATTTAGCCAATCAGATTGGGAATTTTAGTACCATCTCTCTTTTGGACCAAGTTTTTTTTATTCATTTCTAGTAGTTTATCGTTAGGGTTTAGTATTTGATTTTTGATAAGGGAAATAATTAAGATTGCTTTTTTTCAAAATATACGTTTTTGATGTCTCCCGGTTATTAGTAAATAGTCAATATGAGATTTCTGTTTTAAGGTTTTTAATCTTCGTTGCAGAAAATCTAAAGGGAGAAATATCATTTCTCCACCTTCCAGAGCAAATCATTTTCCAACTTTCGTGTTTGTCAGAGTCGGGCCGTATGTCTGCCTGCTTGTTTTTCCATCTATGTTATTTTTAACAACCATAATAAGATTACAAATTTCGAACCTCGAATCCGACTAATTTTTGAATAATAAAATGTAAAAAAAACTTGTGTGACTGCTTGATAATTTTCATGAATTCAAACAAATATTGCGTCAGTGGCCAAAAGCCAACTATTTTTTAAAGTTTTTAATTTGGATGAATTTAACGTGCAGGTAGAGTAACACCATTTCTAACGCCAGTAGCGCCTCTCACAATTGTCCACCGCTAGAATTTTAGAATTGTTATTTTACATTTCTCAAGCCAAAGAGCTTCTTCTATTTGTATTCTGATGTAAAGTTTGGACAGCTCTGTGGGTCGAGCTCAGTGATTTCAAGTAGTGAATTGCTTAAATATTTTTCAAAATTTAAATACTTCTTTTTTCTGCATTGAAGTAACCTTGCAAGTAACACAATCCAAAAGCAATTGACTTGAGAAATATTAGACTTTTCCCATAGAACATCTATAAAAGTATACTCAGTCAAAATTGACAAATGACAAATGATCTCGCGTCAATAATATTTCCTTCCAAGCAGGAAATATTGTTGAAACAAAAGCCCAATTGACATCCCCCTAGTATTATCTATTACGGAAGTTCTCTTGATGGTTACACAAAGATATTGTTTGCCGAAGAGAGATAAATGTTCCACGATGCGTTTTCAATTGCTTTTGTATTAATGTTGTTGTTCAATTTGAATTATATAGACCAAATATGGTTATAAAGCCACAGAAAAATAGCTTAAAATGACAATCATCCATATCCAAACCCTTACAAATGCATGTACACTTCATTTTTGTTTTTAAAATAGTTCTTTATTCTTTTTCCGATCAGGTATGACACATTTTTTACACCTAAACTTTCTTTACGATCTAGGTGCTTATCGTTTGTTATTAAAGCAAAAATTGTTTGGAAGTTTGTATATTCTAATAATAAAACGGTTCTATTTCATCAGAATAGTTGTGATATTTTTAGAATTGTATTTTTCCAAATAAAATATAGTCCAACCAGTTAACACGCTTACCAAGTAAAATTACTACACCAAACGTTCACAGTTGCAAAAAGTAAAAAAAACAAGACTTTAATCTCAGAACTAAAAGGACAAACAATACAGTTATCAAAAAGACTGGAATGCTACTGTTTATTGGCAACAGTATGGGGGAGGGGGTGTTGATATCGCTGGGTATTATGAGGTTAAATCATATATGTATCCACCTATGTATACTCTTTTTTTTTTAAAATGGTCAAAAACCACCTCTTCAGCATATAATGTGTATCGACATATGTATACTTTTTTTTAAAAATAGTCAAAAACCTACTCTTCGGCATATAATCTATATAGACATTTAACCCGTAAATTATTGTAGAAAGTATTGATATGGCGCTTTGAGGAGAAGTTGGCTGCGGAGATGAAGATGGGAACAGTATCATGACAGATGCTCACAATGGATGGCGAAAAAACGCAAAAGACTCAAGTATTGTAGCAATTGGTGAGAAAACCCACAGAGTCATCAAATGTGAACATGTTACCAAACAGGATGACCCAGTGTCTCAGAGACATGAAAAAAATGGAAACTAAAAGAATTTACAACCAATGAAGTCGGTGTCTCTGTAAATGTTCACATCCATGATCGTAATTTGTCGATCAACAAATTTGTTCGAGAAGTAAATGGACCAATCAATCAAAATGATTCTTGGCATGGAGTTAAACCCATAAAAAATCTCTATGATAAAGTTGAGCCAGTTGCCACCCACTGCCACTGGGCATTGAGAAATTGTGATGAAGATCAAAGAAATTGCAGAATCTATTGCTAAATATCGTTCAGCATTACAAAGGAAATCATTCTGAGTGCCATTCGTCATCATATTGCAAAGCAGATAAAAACTTTGAACCAGCAAGGCTTGTTCTGGTTGACAAACTATCAGAAAAATTGCTTCAAGAAGTAATAATGCGTTCAAATCTATACAGCAGGGGTGTGCAATTATCATCGCCCGACGCCCAGGGCTACTAATTTTTCGGGTCGGGCTAGCAAAAACCAATGCTGGGTTAGCCCGTCGGGCTACTAAATTGAGATCGAAGTATAAGATCGACCGAAATCACGTAAAGGTTAACTCTAACGAAAATTATAATCGCCGGTCCATTTGTATTAAAATAAGAGAGTATTTTAAAAATTTGATTGACTATTTCCGACTTATAGGCGCGATGTACTTATAGGCGAGTATATACGGCAGTACTTGGGCTAGTAACTGGCTATCTTGGGTAACTTTGTTATTGCAACTATCCCCTGGATAGTACCTGTTTTTTCTAATTGCGCACCCCTGATACAGACACCCCAAAGATTATGTACTAGCAAAGGATACATATTATGTAGAAATAACACAATGAACATTTTCCAGGACAAGAGAATAGCCTTTGGTGACCAGGCATACAGGTCAAGAGCAAATCTTGCAGCGTGTCACCGTGCGTTACTTAACGGATGCTTTGTGAATGCGGCTTTAATTTAGATATGAGACGTCCTGATAGGTCTGTGCATGGTCTTTGGTACGTGACTGTTAAGGCCTGTGGGCCTCTTCTTAATAGGAAAATTGTTAAATTTGCCTTTCCTTAAACTAACTGGTTATATAACCAGTTAGATGTTTTTGCAAGCATGAGGTTCCCCCAGACTGAACTTAATTATAAAGGCTGACTTTCAATACCAGAGTGTCCTCAAAGTTGTCTACAAAGAGTTGACATGTATATGTAGAATTTTCACTACTTTTTCAGCAAATTTTCTGTAAAAGTCTTACACGTTTTGATGTCCATGATAATGCCAGTCATAGTTACCACCATCCATACAATTCAGATTCAAACGAAAAAATGATATAAACCCTTTGACTAAAGTATGCTACTTTATGTCAATCT
>JAULBM010320938.1:0-5000 GCA_032357055.1 Geukensia granosissima | reverse complement strand
ATTTTGTGAAATCCTGACAAATGATTGGTTAGATGACGTACAATCTACCGTACATCACAATCAAATCTAAGGAAAGTGGACATAATTTTACACATAGATTGGACACAAATAAAGTTAAATTATAGTTTTATCCAGTTATTCGTTATAAGTATTTCTAACAAGAATATCTTTGTGTTGTTTAGTATAATAAAATACTTATAAACTGGTTATTCAGGTGATAGCAAGCTATGATTTTCCTCGACATGAACTATGACCCTCTGCTTCATGTCGGGTCATAGTTCACTTCTCGTGAAATCATAAACTTGCTGTCGCCTCCATAACCAGATAATAAGTACATAATATTGTGTACATATATGTATTCAGAGCATATTTAAGATTGTCAAATCCCAAGACCCCAACCCCCTTAAAAAATGCTCTAGCTTGGATCTAAACATGTTTCTCATTTTAGGATCGATGGAACTTTTTCCAAACAAATGGCAAAATATGTGAATGATGCAGCACCAAAAACTAAGGAGAATAATTCCATAATGAAGGTATTGGAGATAGATGGGAATCCACATCTTGCCTTATTTGCATCTAGGAAAATTTTCAAAGGTGAAGAAATTCGCTATGATTATGATGAGAGAAGCCTTTCATGGAGAAAAAAGGTATGTGATTGTTTGAAAAGCATTGAATTTGTGATAAATTTGTAACTTGAAGTTAAATGTACATGTAGCTGATATCAGTGGATGATGTGTCATTATTTTATGCTTGGTTATTTTGACAACTTGGCTAAAATATAGATATTGGTCATTAACACACAGTACATACAGTCCCTGAAACGTTCTACTTTCCCATTTTTGCTGCGTTCACAGTGCGCTCACCGCTCACCGTTAAAGGCTTATTATCACGACTTCTGATTTTTTTATATATGAAAGAAAAAATGTACTTCAAATTAGTGTTGTTACGATAGTCGCCGACTATCGAAAAATCGTCGATGAAGGCAGAAATCAGCGACAATCGATAGTGAGTTCTCATAATCGATTCGTCGCTGAGAATTCCGGAATTTTTTAATTTACCGTGCCTGGAAAAACTTGATCTTCATATTTAATTTCTGTCTGTTTATTATTAACTATGTTGTCGGATGATTGAACATTACCTGTAATGTCGGATGAATAATCTGTTTTGTCAGATGAAACCGCCTCTGAAACTTGGTTTGGAGTCAAATGGTTTTCGGACTGAGGGACACTGTTGTTAAGATTTTAAATATAATCAATAACATCATTGGGACAAACAACTTTTCTTGGTATGATTATTTCATAAGCTCGGGAAAATTCTGACTTTAATTGAAAATCTCCAGTACCTGATAAACCGCGTAGTATTTCATAATAGTCGAAGTTTTGTAAAAAATGAAAACCTAAAACAACTGTGTCCACAGGAAGCTCATGCCAATCACAATTTCGTTTCAAAACAGAGTTTATAGTTTCAGAATTGTTATTCGTAATACCTGAAAATGGATCATACATTCCTGCATATTTTTGTACCAGCCATCTACCCGAATACTGCATAATTTGATTTTTGAAGTCTTTTTCGAAATGTTCTAAAACACCCGAGGCCCATTTACTAGTAAGGTTTTCACACAATGTCAAAAATTCCTCTTCACTTTCTGCCCGCATCATTTGTTTTAAATTGTCAAGATATAATCGAATGTTGTCAGGAGAAATTTTTTTTTCATGAAGCCAGTGTTTAAAATCACTATGTACGTGGTTCCAACAATGAAATATAGGACAACTCGGTAGGACATTTTTTATGGCTTTTGTAATACCAGGCTCCCTATCTACGACAATTGGTATACCTTTTTTGGAAATTTTGGGAATTTTTTCTGCCAATAAATTGAAAAATGTTTGATGCCATTTTGTGTGTTTTCTTTCATGAATAGCAAAAGCTAATGGAATTACCGGGCATTCCTTAAATAGAAAATTTTTAAAAACTATTGGTGACACATAGAAATTACCTAAATTAAATGTAGTGTCGTATACTAGATAAAGTTGTTCATCACTTTTTACATCTAACAACTGATTAAACTGTTGTAATATTTCAGGTAGACCCACAATTGCTAACAAATCTGAATAAACCGTTACCTCGTGTATAAAACCATCTAAATGATGAGCTAATTCAATTAAGTTATAAATATCGTCCTTACCTATAAGTTTACCTTCTCTTACCTTACCTTGGACATATTTAATTTGTCTTGTATTGCGAGGGTTGGCAACACCTTGAAGTTCGCCGTCTACAATATCTGAACAAACCATTGTTTTATATACCTGTTTTGGACCAGAAGATAACTCACTGGCCTTTTCTAGAACAGATGGCATTGTACGTTTATGCTCATTTTCATGTTTACTGTTCCCATGCGGGATAGGCTTGTAAAGAGTTTCATCACCAAGATAGTGTATAAGAACAATACATGGATTGGATGGAAGCCAGTATGCAACCTTTCTAAAGCCAGTAGATGTCATCGGCCGCTTTCTAGAACCCTTTATAACATAACCAGGCAAACGAATTTTATAATATTCTTTTATAAACTCTGTGTTTTCGGTAACAACCTTAGGATGCATACCATCTTTTACCCACAGATATTGATCGCATTTGCAGTCATCGATATTCTCAGAAGAAAATAAAAACATGTTGCCACCTTTAGGTTTCACTGGTATGAGCAGGATCAGGGTTGTTCAGAACATGTAATATTGTTTCTCTAGTAAGGTCTGTGTCGTTTGAATCAAAAGGTAAGGGACCACCTCCTCCAAGTTGAACTGGGATACTAGTCTGAGACTGAACTACAGCAATAGACTGAACTGGAGAACTAGATAAAAGCTGTGTTACTAGACTGGACTGATGCACTAGACTGAGATAGAGCACAAGACTGAACTATAGCACTAGACATGGACGGACTACTTACACTAGACTGAGATTGAGCATTAGACTGAACTGGAGAACTAGATAAAGTTGTGGGACTAGACTGAATGATACACTAGACCGAGATATAGCACTAGACTGAACTATAGCACTGGACATGGACGGACCACTTACACTAGACTGAGATGTATGGAGTCCCAATGCTGACTAATACGGGTGGGTAGACATGGGAACTGTTTGTCGTCAGTGATATGTTGAGTTGACTGGTATCGGTTTGCTGGGTGACCCTGGGCGGTGTAGTAATCAACGCATCGCAGTACCGAAATGGGCGTTGTCGATGCGTAGTCTGTAAAGGTGGCTTGCGTATCATCGTTGGTTTGGAGACTGTTGGTCTTGGTAGACGACGAATTCGGCGCAGTTCGCATTCAATGTCACGAACCACAGTGACAGCACCATCCCTGCTAAGATGAAGTCCATCTTTACTTAACAGGTGTCTCTGCAGCTTTCCACCAACAACAAACGAAGGGTGTGCAACATAACTCAGTCGAGGAATAGACTGCGATATGTTACACAGTTTGTTGTTGATGAAAGCTGCCTTCCTGTTAACTAAAGAAAGGAAGTCCAAAGACTTCATCTTACCAGGGAAATAGTCCTGACCACGAGGTAAGAGACCAGAGATGACAATACTGCAGCTGAAAGATATAAAATAAAATAAATAAATTTTGTTTATTACAGGCATTTAGATTATTACTTGGTTTTCATAAAAACATAGGGAACCAGCAAGAATCACATTAAAATGTCAGCAATAATCATTAGTATAATCTATTTTAATTATGTGTGTTGACCAAGTACTCTTTGATCTAACTGACCATGCCACAAACGAGAAATTCAGTCCTAATAACAGTCGGCAATGTTTCCATATTTGTTATTGCAATATTTGATAACATTTTTGTTTAATAAAGCAACTATGCCAAATATTATGCTGATTAAAGATATACTCATATTTTGGAGAAACTGATCAACAAATGTTACGTTACTATATTATACCTGGGGTTAACCCTAATAATGTTGTAGACCAACTCTTGGTATTTGCTGAGAATCAACGGTGGGTCGTCGTTCCAAAGGTTGTTGGCACCAATATGAAGACAAACAATGTTATACTTAGTAACATTGGGTCCGATGACACCCCACATCTGCTCTACCCTGAAACCTGAAAAAGAAACTACATCCACATTAGTTAATTCCAAATACTTTTCGAAATACTTAACCTGTGAATGACCAGCTATCAGAGCACGAAAAGCCATCACAAATAAATTTCGACGTAAATGGAGAAATGAAACAAAAAAATTGAAATAAAACAAAGTATTTACATAAACTTGAACAACAATTAATGGAAAAATGAAACAAAATCTTTACATAAACTTGAACAACAATTAATGGAAAATGAAACAAAATATTTACATTAACGTGAACAACAAATTTACAGTGAATTATAAACAAAAAAGCACTATATATATAAGTCAAACGTTAGCACTAATGTTTCCTCCTCTATGATAACTTTTTGCAACTAAACCTTGTAATGAGAAATTAACCCCTTAAATAGACTTTTAGACACGTGTTCAATTAATACCTTTTTGATCATAGATCAAAAAACGGTAATGTAATTAAATTGTTTATTAACGGTCAATCAACTGGCTTCAATCAGTATAATGACTTGCACATTAAACACTCAAAAATTTGGCTTACATTGAATGCAACATAATCTACATTTAATTAAAGAAACATAATAGATTAATGAATAAAATAGTAACAATAACATCCTAATTAAAAACTTTTGATCTCTAATACAGTTTGATTTTGCTTTGTTAGACACATACGAATATATTTCCGCCATTTTTTTTCCGGTTTAAAATAAAGTATCTTGCATTTCCAGGCGCGATATCTATACCATCTTATTGATGAATTGTATTAAATTTAATGTCTTTCAAAAATCAAATGTATGAAATATATCTCTTTTTGTTTTTCATCTAACAGAATTAAACGGATAAAACAAAAATCTCGAGTAAAAATGTACAATTGTATCATTTTGTCCGCCATTATGATTC
>JAULBM010320927.1:0-13544 GCA_032357055.1 Geukensia granosissima | reverse complement strand
CCAAGTGACAGTAGAATTTTAACTTCTACAGGTCCCATTATGGCATTCAACAATGAACCAGAGTCCATACCATAACGTAAGCTGTAAAAGGCCCCGAAATGCAAATTGTGAAACTATTCATAAAACACGACAATCGACCTAATCTAAAGCAGAATCGTGAACATATAACAATAAATGACTAACAAAACAAAACAACAACAACCACTAGGCTACAGGTTCCTGGCTTGGGACAGGCACATTATTATGTGGCGGAGTTAAACCGGTTGGTGATTGCTCAACCCTCCCCCTTACCTGGGTCAGTGATGTGACAAAACAACAATAAAAACACACTATAAAAATCGGTTGAAATGATTTTAACACTTGAGATCGATAGTGGAAACCAATAACAAATATAATTAAAACTTAACACAAGATACAACAAAAGTATCGACCTCAAAAGTGTACTCGCAGTTGTTGTCTGCTAGTTAAAAACCCAAAAGGAAACCAAGTTTTCCCTCACAATGGTGTCAATTTAAACAAGTCCAATTGAATTTAGTGGTTAAGTATCATTAGAAGCCAAAGAAAACATGGGTTGTGCAAATGCCAATATATAATATTTAAAGACAGGAAGTAGAAAATGTTATAGCAAGTATAAACTCTACAATGTAGTGCCGTATTCTGCTATTCACAAGAAAGTCAATATTAGTTCCAATAAAAACCATATTCAAAGATTTTATAATAATGCTGTGACGATAACCTTCACGGATAAGTTTATTAAGATGAATTTTAAGATTATGTGGATTTGTGATGTTTGCCAGATCTCGTTTAAGAAATTAGACCGTGGCGGCCATTACGCCTCGTTAAATAGAAGTAATGTAGTCTCTGTTAACTATATGTTAATATTGAATATCTGGAGCTGTGTTGCGCTCAAGACAGGGAGTGTGCCCTATTTTGACAATATGCTAAATATTGTCCTATTAAAGATATTTAGCTTTACTTGGTCATAAAACCATGATCAAAGTATCTTTTTTACTGTGGAATTTAGCATTTTATCTAGGGGAGGGAAATATTATAGGTAGTAAGGTCAAAGTTAAATTAAGATTTTGTTGTTTAAATTTACTGTCAAAGCTTTGAAATCAGTTCAATCTTTAGTCAAGGTATGTTTGTACTGTGGAATTTAGCATTTCATTGAAGTAGGAAAAAAAGGGGGAAGACAAATATCATTATACAAGAGGGTCAAAATGCATCAACAGTTTTTCTTCAAAATTATTTGCTTTTTGAATTGAAGTTAGATTAATTATTCAGTCAAAGTAAGGGATTGATATATCATAGGTATTTCCGATGGGGAAGGGGATCAAAGTATCATAAGATAGGGATGGCAAAATTTCAGTAAGATTTTGATGACTACTTTTTCAGACCTTTTTACTCCATTCCAAATGTGATCAAAATATGTTTTTTACTGTGGAGTTTAATAGGGTGGGAGTGACTTTCCTATAATGAAGATTAACTGAAAACGTGAGGGTGACTATCAAAATCACTTTATGAATAACATATTGGACAAAATTATTTCATTCAATTTATACTGGTAATAAAAGTATAATTTTTACCAACAACAACTTCTGAATCTTCATAAAACTGCTTAAACTGAAATTAAACAGAAATCTGAAATCTGTTAATCACCATCTTTGTACATATTAAAGCATTATCAGAAAAAATGTGTTAACATGATCAGTTGTGCTTTACATGTTAATTGAAAAGTAATTTAAATTATGTAAAACAAACTTTATTGTTTCTTTTTCACACATGGGTTGTTGTTTGGCAACTTACATCAAATAAAACAGAGGGGTAATATTTTCGCAAAAATGGGTAATCAAAATCTCTTTCTGATTGACATTTTGGGCTCATTCAATGCCTTGTATAGGCTTTTACTTAATAAACATCAGATTATAGCCATATAGGAACTCTTATGTCGAGCATATTAAAAATATTGAGAAAATTGAAAAATTAAGCAATTTTCAAAATGGAGGTTTTCGGTCATTTGAATATTTCGAAGGGTAAAAGAAACAAAATATAAGGGCAATAAAATACCATAAGCTAAACATATTGAAATCCATTCAAAAATCGGGACAACAATTCACATAAGAAAAGAAATAGTAGTTGACTCACTAAAAACTTGGATTTTTTGTCAAATATCTGTTGGGGTAGACGTTTTTGCCATTACTTTTATATCGAAGCTTAAATTATTTTAAATACACATTTTGTAAATAGGAAATAAAAATACCATTCTAATGCTATTCTACTTTAATGTACAGGAGCATATTTATATCTGCATTTTAATATTTAGAAAGGCTAAAATCTAAAATTGTAAAAAATATCCCATAGGGTATAAAAAGTCCCCAAATCACAAATGTGTTCCAAAATTGTTGATGTTAACATTTTTCATAAATAAAAATGCTTTAGGTAACCTCAAAAAGTTGGTTCCCATAGAGATGTGGTTATGCCCTGTAGGTCCTAGCCCAGGTACTATAACAGCCTTGTCATGTAAATACGCGAAGTACTAACGTTGGACTATGGTAACGTTACTTTTTAAGCCGGCTACTATATGACGTTAAATTGTATGGGCGTTGACGTAGAATAAACCAATATGAATGAAGTTTTTCTTAACTTCTCATACATTTTATTTTGCCGTGACCACTTGGAATGGATTCTAAACTGAAAACAATACGTGTTAGACATAGGGGATTCGTGACAAAGCTGCAGACGAAGTTTGACGAACTGAAATCGAATACGGAAACTAAAGCTGACGAAGTCACAGCGCTCGAAGATGCCCTAAGACAGTAACAGAAAATTCTTGTGGATTTGAACATTCAGAAAGTGGATGCAACATCGGAGGAAGACATTCAGAATGAAATCACAAACACAGATGAACACATGTATAATTTAGATTGCAAACTCAGACAAATTTGTAAAATTGCTTTCATTAGAAAAGTCTAACGGAATTACAGCCATGCAAGAAATACCTGGCCGATCGCAAACCACATTGAACCCTTACGCACAGAGCTATGAACCAGAAGTACAAGAAGACAATTTCAATGCCTCCGCTGTAGATTCTTTGAAAGAACAATATTCTACTAGTAGACCCATGTTCCACCCCGCTACAGAAGTGCAAGCCCGTCCGTCAAATATAATTGTTGAACAAGTACCACAAATGTCAAGATCTACCACCCATAACAACCACAGACTGCCGAAGATAGATTTGCCGTATTTTAACGGGGACATACTAAAATGGCAGACATTTTGGGATAGCTTTGAATCATCAATACATCTGAATGAAACATTAACGCAAATTCAAAAATTCAGCTATCTTAAAGCTCAGCTAGAGGGGAGTGCCGCTCAGACAATTGAAGGATTTGTCCTAACAAATAGCAATTATGAAACTGCAGTTAATCTTCTCAAAGAACGATACGGACAAACACATAAACATATACATGCATACATGAAAGCTTTAACCCTCTTACTGTCGGAGGGACACGTGTGTACGTACCGAATGTGCCGGAGGGACACATATGTCCAAATTATAAGGGATTTTTATTTTAGTTTTTCCAATATGTTCACTTTAAAATAGCGACATAAAACAGTTGATGTCATATATTTACCTCATCATCAGACGTCATGGCAAATTCTGACGTCATTTTTGCCTATTTTGACGTCACTTATATCTTACGGCAATGGCCGAAGCAATGATTTTGCCGCAACCTGATGGCGCCGATGTTGAGGATGCAATTGATCCTGAATCGGATATCAGCGGTGCTGAAAGTCGGATGGAAACAGACGAGAAAGAAGGTGCCGATAATTAGGACGTTAATCTCGACTACCATCGCCATTGGTCGTTTGGTCCGATTGATGACGAGTATAGAATGCCATTTGAGCCCAAAATCTTCGTTCAAGATCCTGCGCCTGTTAATCGTCCAAACATAAATGCATATATCCTATTGAATACTTTGATTATTTTACAACAGATGAAGAAAACAACGCAATTCTTATTGATATACTTGTCACAGAAACCAATCGGTATGCCGAACCATCCATCCAACAGCCACTATCTTCATATTTAAGGATGAATGACTGGATACCAACAGATCGCGCGAAGATGAGGGCTTTTATTGGTGTAATGATGGCAATGTGAATGCTAAGGAAACCAACAATTGAATCTTACTGGAACAAAGGTGACATCTTCTTGGATTTTTGTCACATATCTGTAGTGGTAGAGTTACTATTTCTGCCATTACTTTTTTGTCGAAGCTTAAATTATTTTAAATATACTATTTGTAAATAGGCAATATTATCTTTCTAACGCTACCCTACATGTCTACTTTAATGCACAGGAACATATTTATATCTGCATTTTAATATTTAGAAAGGCTTAAATCTAAAGTTGTAAAAAAAATCCCATAGGGTATAAAAAGTCCCCAAATCACAAATGTGTTCCAAAAATTTTTTTTTTGTTAACATTTTTCATAAGAAAAATGCTTTAGGTGACCTCAGAAAGTTGGTCCAATAGAGATGTGGGTGTGCCCTGTAGGTCCTAGCCCAGGTACTATAACAGCCTTGTCATGTAAATACACGAAGTACTAACGTTAGACTATGGTAACGTTACTTTTTAAGCCCGCTACTATATGACGTTAAATTGTATGGGCGTTGACGTAAAATAAACCAATATGAATGAAGTTTTTCTTAACTTCTCATACATTTTTTGGTGCCGTGACCACTTTCAATGGATTCTAAACTGAAATCAATACGTGCTAGACATAGAGGATTCGTGACAAAGCTGCAGACGAAGTTTGACGAACTGAAATCGAATACGGAAACTAAAGCTGACGACGTCACAGCGCTCGAAGATGCCCTAAGACAGAAACATAAACTCTTGTGGATTTGAACATTCAGAAAGTGGATGCAACATCGGAGGAAAACATTCAGAATGAAATCACAGACACAGATGAATACATGTATAATTTAGATTGCAAACTCAGACAAATTTGTGAAATTGCACTTTCATTAGAAAAGTCTAACGGAAATACAGCCATGCAAGAAATACCTGGCCGATTGCAAACCACATTGAACCCTTATGGACAAAGCTATGAACCACAAGTACAAGAAGACAATTTCAATGCCTCCGCTGTAGATTCTTTGAAAGAACAATATTCCACTAGTAGACCCATGTTCCGCCCCGCTACAGAAGTGCAAGCCCGTCCGTCAAGTATAATTGTTGAACAGGTACCGCAAATGTCAAGATCTACCACCCATAACAACCACAGACTGCCGAAGATAGATTTGCCGTATTTTAACGGGGACATACTAAAATGGCAGACATTTTGGGATAGCTTTGAATCATCAATACATCTGAATGAAACATTAACGCAAATTCAAAAATTCAGCTATCTTAAAGCTCAGCTAGAGGGGAGTGCCGCTCAGACAATTGAAGGATTTGTCCTAACAAATAGCAATTATGAAACTGCAGTTAATCTTCTCAAAGAACGATACGGACAAACACATAAACATATACATGCATACATGAAAGCTTTAACCCTCTTACTGTCGGAGGGACACGTGTGTACGTACCGAATGTGCCGGAGGGACACATATGTCCAAATTATAAGGGATTTTTATTTTAGTTTTTCCAATATGTTCACTTTAAAATAGCGACATAAAACAGTTGATGTCATATATTTACCTCATCATCAGACGTCATGGCAAATTCTGACGTCATTTTTGCCTATTTTGACGTCACTTATATCTTACGGCAATGGCCGAAGCAATGATTTTGCCGCAACCTGATGGCGCCGATGTTGAGGATGCAGTTGATCCTGAATCGGATATCAGCGGTACTGAAAGTCGGACGGAAACAGACGAGAAAGAAGGTGCCGATTATGAGGACGTTAATCTCGACTACCATCGCCCTTGGTCGTTTGGTCCGATTGATGACGAGTATAGAATGCCATTTGAGCCCGAAATCTTCGTTCAAAATCTGCGCCTGTTAATCGTCCAAACATAAAGGCATATATCCTATTGAATACTTTGATTATTATACAACAGATGAAGAAAACAACGCAAATCTTATTGATAAACTTGTCACAGAAACCAATCGGTATGCCGAACAATCCATCCAACAGCCACTATCTTCATATTCAAGGATTAATGACTGGATACCAACAGATCGCGCGGAGATGAGGGCTTTTATTGGTGTAATGATGGCAATATGAATGCTAAGGAAACCAACAATTGAATCTTACTGGAAAAAAGGTGACATCTTCCTATTACATTCTTCGTCATTTTCGCAAGTCTTTAGCAGGAACAGATTTCAGAACATATTCCGATTCCTTCATTGTAATGACAATTCACAGGCAGCACCTCTTGGATCTCCAGAATATGATTCTGGTTACAAAATAAGACCGATTTTTCACGTTTTAAATACCACTTTTGATAGAAAGTTTAACTTAGGAAGGGATTAAACCGTAGATGAATCAATGGTCGGCTTCAAGGACCGAGCAAACTTAGTGCAATACATGCCAGGAAAGGAAACACATCGCAGGGGAGCAAAGTTGTTTGTGTTGGCTGAGTCTGATGGAAAGAAGAGGTGTCAGTGTTTGATTGGTCATAATATTTATTTTCATTTTTTGTTGAACAAAAAATATTAATCCCGGATCATTTATTTTATAAGGCCAGAAATCATCATTCTGGAGGAAAACCAAGTTATTTATCTGATTCCATGGAATCACATTGATGATTATTTTATTTTTCGCGATCGTGATTTTTTCAAAACCTGCCAGGTCACCTCCCTTTCCTTAAGGCACGTTTCAAACATTTAAAGTTTTCTTAAACAGAAACACATATATAAATAGGCAATTTTCAGTATTATCTGATATTAAATCATTTATCAATTATGCATTACGGGATACAATAAACCGATTTTAAGGTTCCAACCGTTTAACCTGAAGAAGATGTTTTTTTATGAAAATATTACGATTCTATTTTTCATGAGAAAAAAATAAAAAAAGAAAGAAGTTGACAAAAAGTATCATGAAACGTGTTTCGTTTACCTAATAAAAATGACAAATTTAGATTGAATATATGATGCAATCAGTGGGTCATTATCAAAAAATGTCGATAAAACTATAAATATGGTTCTTTCTGCATTTTTATCTTTTTTAATATGTATATGTGACTAAATTCCACAGTTTGCGTACAATAAGAGTGTTATAATTCCTAAGTTTACCTAGAAATTAAGACTTTTGTTGTGAAAAAAATGATGAAAAATTTCATGTCCTACGTAAACAAGTGCAAACTGTACACTTAATTACGGAATTTTACTGAGTCTTTCCCCCCTGCAAAACAGCTAGAACAGTAGAGATGTATTTCAACTTGGAAATTAAACATACAATATATATGTAAAGACTGTAAATGTGTTTTTTTAATACACTAAAGAGATGTCTTAAGTATTGTGTCCTTACTGTTACCATAATGTAAATTAAGCAATACAAGTTGTCTTTCTTGAATCCACAGAGATGCTTATGTCGTCATCGTTAACGTCACTTCCGTAAAATGTCTGCAGACTTAAACTTTACAAGGATAAGCACTCAGGAGACATTTATTCAACAAAACGTAAGTAAGGACCTTTACGTATATTTTAGTCGTGTCTAAAATGTTACGCTATTATCAAAGCACACAAATGTCATATCTGTTTAATTTAAATCATGTTTAATTAAGCGCCGAGAACAGTTTGAATCTTGCACGCCCAGCACACATTGTACACAGCCCCTGAACCACAAATACGAAAAAAGCATGCGTATGTCCGACCTGTTACTGTCCAAACTGTTACCGCTAATACAGTAACAGGATAGACACAATTGGTCACAGGGAGGACATAAGGCACTGGAAATGTAATATTTTGAAGTATTGCACAGTTTTTTTATTTATAATGAATAAGTAATGTATTAATCAGGTAAACAATTGGGCATTTAATCTAAAATCATTTACACATCTGAAAAAAACCTTCTATTTCAGCCATATATAGCTGTCGCCGGTAACACAAAAGACATGTTTTGGTAACAGGCCGGACATAAGCATAACTATCATTCTATATTAAACATCTTATAGCAAACGGTTCACACCCGTATATGCTTATCAGGAATACTTTCATAAAATAACATGTGACCAAAATATAACTTTTCATTATACAGCTTCAGCTTCGCATTTTAATGATTTATTGGACAATAGTAACATGAAGGACAATTTGGTAACACGAAAGACATACAAGGTATATTTTCACATTTCCTATCGTAGAATATTTATTTCTACATATTAATTTTTCTTATTAACAGATTTAATATAAGAATAATAAGAAATTACTCATAATAAAAACATTTTTGTTTATTTTCAGGATTACAATGGCCCTGTCAGCAGCAGAAAAACAAAGAAGATATAGGGAGAGAAGAGATAAAGACCCTGTACTACGCAATGAGTACTTACAAAAACAAAGACAGAAATACCGTGATGACCTTGCGGTCGGGAAAAAGAAGCATGTAGCAGATATGAGTGAGAGGGAATTACGGAAAACAAGACGAAAATGGAGAAAGAAAAAGACAGAATATCGAAAGCGAAAAAGAGATGAAAAACCTTTAGAAGACTTACTGCCAACTCCTGATGTATCTCCTAATACTTCTCCGACTCGCAATCCATTAAACACATCTAACAGAGGGAAGAATATAGAACGGAAAAGAAACAGGGAGAGGGCAAAGTGCTATAGAGACAATGACAAACTAAGAAAAGAAATTGAAAATCAAAACAGACTAATTAACAACTTAAGAAGACAGATTAATCGAAACAACTCAAAGATGAGTAAGAAAGAAAAGGCTGATACTCCACGAACAAAGACTAGAAAACTTTTGAAGAATTTTAGATCTCCTTATTCAGCCGATGCTAAAAAGGTTAAAAGAGCACTTTTCCATCATTTCATTTTGACTGAGACTCTAAAGAACAAATACAGAAAAGGAGGACATGCAGAGAAGAAAACCTATGCAGATTTATTGAGAGGACAGCTCCTCAAGAAGTATGGTCTAGTCAATTCCTTTAGAAAGGAGATGGGATTCCATAGTGGTACAGGGACTCTACGTAGAAAAGGTTGCCTCACTACAAGACTCAAGAAACGTATCCAGTTGTTTTTTCATAGGGAGGATAATAGTAGAACCACTGCTGGAATTAAAGAAACTGTCACAAAGAATAAGGTAAAGAAACAGAGAAGAATCTTGTTAGCCACTCTAGACCGTTTGCACCATAAATTTATCATGGAAAACTCGGACGTCAACATTAGTTATACCTCTTTCTGTAGACTGAGGCCGTTTTGGGTAACACCACCAAAGGAGTCTGATAGAGACACATGTTTGTGTAAACAGCACGACAACATACAGTTTCTTGCAAATGCCTTATTTAAAAAGGAATTGATTAAATCTAAGGACTTACATGACTTAGTTAAAACTTTTTCTTGTAATACGCAAAACATTGAATGTATGTATGGCCAATGCGAGGTATGTAAAGACGTAAGAATTCCATTACAGAATGTTGATCAAAATGAATTAGTCTCATGGTTCAAATGGAAGATAATAACAGAAAAAAGAGTTATTAAGAATATAGAAAAGGAGGTAAAACTGACAATAAAAGCAGAAGAATCGGGAGAAATAGCTGCTTTAGTGGATAATTTTTCAGCTGAAATGGTAAGGTTTAAGCAGCACGTCTTCAATCTAGAAACTCAGATACAGCATTATAGGTTTCTGAAAGAAAATTTGTCTCAAAATGAAGTTCTAATTCACATAGATTTCTCGGAGAATTATGGATGTAAGTTGGCAAGAGAAATTCAGAGCCTGCATTTTGGTGCCTCTAAAACCCAAATAACACTTCATACCGGTGTGTACTATACTGCAACCAAATTTCAAACATTCAGCGCTGTATCAGATTCACTGGAGCATAGTCCATCCTCAGTATGGGCATTTATGAAACCTGTATTGGACAAAATATTGGATGAAAACCCACTCATAGAAATTGTACATTTTTATAGTGATGGACCTTCAACACAATATAAGCAAAAATCAAACTTCTATCTTTTATCTAAAGAAGTTGAGAAAAGAAATTTGAAAGTCGCCACATGGAATTTTTACGAGAGCGGCCACGGAAAAGGTGTCCCAGATGGTGTTGGTGGCTCCTTGAAAAGGACGGCTAATAATCTTGTTCTGCGGGGAAATGATATTACCGATGCTTCTTCATTTGTAAATCTCTTAACAAGACCAGATTCAGCAGTGTTCCTTTACCAGGTATCAGAAGATGATATCGCAGTGGTGCATAAAACCTTAGAAAAACAGAATCTGAAGCCTATTCCAGGAACCTATAAACTACATCAAATAAAAACAATGAACACTGGTGAAATTTGGTATAGAAACGTTAGCTGTAGCTGTGAAGAGGGAGAAGTGCATGACGGTCATGAGTGGAAATATTTTAACATTAGTCCGAATGAAACAAAGAATAACAAATTTAGACAGAAACAATCAAAGAGAGGGATAGATAAAGTAGATGCAAATGATGGACCAGGTTTCAGAACAAAGAGTGGAAAACCCAATGAGAAAGGATCAAGTGCGAATCAAATGGCCGAAGAAGTACCGGTAAGACCAGCTGATGAAAGGTCCACATTCTTTGAGCATACACTAGAGGATCTTGAGAAAAGTGTATCTTACCAAGAACTAGAAAGAAAGTGTATAGACATAAACCAGAGAATGCAAAAGTTTCAAATAGATTTTGAGTATATGCCGTCCATTATGAACACAGGATTGGCAGTCGATGAAGACGCAATGGATCTATACCCAGCCGATACAGTACAAAATGAAGTTTTGTATCCAGTTAATGTTCTGGGAGACGGAAACTGCCTTCCATATACTGGAAGCATACATGGATTCGGCAATGATCAGCATGGTATCGAAATGAGGGTACGTATCATAGTTGAAGCTGTCATGCACAAGGACCAATATCTCTCGCAGTCTTATCTAGAAAGAGGACATATAGGCATTGGATCAAAAGATTTAACAAAAGCATTTGCTCTTTATTCTGATGAATACACTCCTCCAAACGAGTTAAAAGAGAATGATATTGAAAACATATATAAGAAAGAAATAATGAAGATAAGAAGGAATAAAACTTTTATGGGGATATGGCAGATTTTTGCCTTATCAAGTGTTCTATCGAGACCTATTTTTTCTATCTATCCAAAATTAGGAAATAAAAATGTAAGATCAGATCTCCATCGTGTTATCGAACCTCAAGAAAAGAAATCTTCTGCCACGAGCTATGTTATGTGGTCCTCAACAAGAAAAGATCTCACAACGGCTAATTGGATTCCGAACCATTTTGTTGCGGTTCTCCCCATAACCACAAATGAACCAGTTGTCTTGGGACAGTTAAGGGAAAGATTGATTAAAGACAGAAGACATAAGAGAGAACATTTGGAGAATTTGGGTAACACCAATACAGATGGTATGGCTAAGGAAACAACATTTGTAGGAAATACAAACATTGGGATTGAATCAATAGCTGATGATATGGATAAAATTACAGATGATAATCAGACTGGTTTAAATGAGAACATTAAACACAACAAAGAAAACAACACTGAGAGGGAAAAACATGATGGCCGACAGGACAGAGATATAAACTTTAAAATAGAAGAAAAACATAACAATGAAGGACAAGACAATCAAATGGAAGTTGAAAAAGAATGTGTAGAAAAAGATACTGAAAAAGAAGAACAAAAAGATACTAATAGCGGGACAGATCACATGGAGGTAAAAGAAAGAAATAAGTATGTTGGACATGAGGTAAAGATAGAAGGAGAAATTACAGACAATAATAATAGTGGTAATAATGAAAATCAAGACACAAAAAGAGAAGAACAAGTAGACAATAGTACTGAAAGCCAAGAGGTAAACCAAGAGAATGAAAATGTGGAACAAAACAGTGAAATAATAGGACAGTTAGATGGTGAAATCATGGGACACGTAGAAATAGACAATGAAAAGAATGTCCCTGTGGACAATGACAGTAATAATAACAGTGTTAAGCAAGATGACAATATTCAGCTTTCTGAGTCGAAGGAAGAGGCCAAAACTGATAGAAAGCCATTTGAAATACCTTCCGACAACACATGTATCGAAAATTTATCACCACAGCTTCTCTCTCCTGATGATCTTGTCGGACGACATGTTTTTGTAAGATATGATAAACAGCCATATCCTGGAGTGGTAACAGATGCTGATGAGTCAGAGGTATATATTAGATGTATGCATCGAGTAGGAAAGGCACCAAATAAAGCTGGAACGTACTATTGGCCGAGAGCAGTTAAAGATGAATGCTGGTACCAAATGGATGATGTTCTCGTCGTAATATCAGAACCCAAACTCGAAAACAGGAAGTTTCAAGTCGACGAAAACACGTGGAAAATATTAAATGACATTTTAAAGCTTTAAAATGTTAAGCTAGTTTTCTAATTCATGTATTAAGTTCGATTAATTGGTAGATGCACAAAGATATATCGTTTCCATTTTTTCTTTGACCTGATTCAAATTTTGAATTTTTCCTTATCTAAATTATGAAAGATAGGGTGGTATTTAGGTGGATATAAAGTTGAATATGTCTATTCTGTTACTTTTTATTTTTACTGTTACTATGAAATTTTGTTTAACCCTTTTGGACCAAGAGAGTTCCAATGTTCACTTGCATTTTAGACGTGCTGATATTTTTAATTGAATGAACAGTGGTAGAATTGGACATTTTTGCTCATTTTTACATCATTTACAATTTGTCGTTTAGTTGTCATTCCTGTTACAATGTTTGTCCATTCTGTAACTATAATGTCTTTCCTGTTGCTTAAATATTTTAGCTTATTATGATCTCGAAAACAAGATAAAACTCTTCAAATTTCAAGGACCAATTATTTAGGATATATTTATTTCTTGTACTGTGATTTTCAAATGCTTATTACTACCTGCAGAAATGTAACAATGAAAATGTTGAAAGTGACAAAGATATGTTTGGGTACAGGAAACCAAAAATGGAAAATTGTCCTAGAAATCAAATATTTTGGTTTTATTTTTTTGCATTATGCTAGTACATTTGCTCATTTCAATTAAAATATGCTGAAAACAAAACGCTAATTGTAGATTTCAAGGCATAAAGTAGAAATGTTTCATAGTAACAGGAGGGATATCAAATGTACAAATTGAACACATTTGTTTTATTTTTTATAAAATCATGATGTATTGTTCTTCGCGACTTGTTTGTTTCATAATCTATAATGTTCATACAATACAATAAAGTATTTTGTATGACATGATTTCATCTTTTTGTTTCCCGCGAACCTGGATTTTAGAAATCGACATATTTTGATAATGACCCATATCTCTCAATTGATACGCTACTCCAGGGCTTGTGCTTCCTATCAAGATTTTATTGATAGAGGGTTGCAGCTGACT
>JAULBM010320916.1:0-13544 GCA_032357055.1 Geukensia granosissima | reverse complement strand
AAAAAAAAAAAAAAAAAAAAAAAAAAAAAAAAAAAAAAAAAAAAAAAAAAAAAAAAAAATCGCGACGTTGTGTACAATGCATTTCATAAACAGAGCAATAACACAATATTCTTTTTTGTTAAAATTCACAATTATTTAAAATAATAGTTAATTTGTTTGTATTTAATATGGGGTGTCATATTTCACAAATTTTAGTTAAACCGCAAAACTTCATTTAAGCAATGTTGTATGACTATACACTTTTGCAGGGTATTATAATAATTTTACGTGTAGACACTACTTTTTTAAGTTTAACACCACAACAATCATCTTCCATCAGTTTAGATATGTTTCTATGCCCTTCTCCTAAGCCGGAAAATTAGAAATTACTATTTTTTCTCTCCTTTCTTTTACTGCAATTGGTGAATATAAAATTAGTGAATGATAAAAATAATAGAATAATATTGATTTTGTTTTTTTTTTATTGGGGTTAAAATCCACTTTCAACACAATTTACATCATATCGCGGCCGTTAGTTTTACTGGAAAAGGAAGCCGGAGTTTCTGGGGCGAACCAACAACCTGGATAGGTTCATGTAAGGCAGCAACCATTTTCGTATCTGGGGTGGGGGTGGCTAGGATTTTGATTGTGTTCAATTTTTTTTTCTGAACCTTCATCGTGAAAGAAAAATTCTTTTGAAAAGGATAATAAAACATTTTTTTTCCTTCCATGCGGAAAATAAATGTGTATAACCTGCTATTTCGCTGTCTCATAGGATAACACTACTCTAATCCAGCAGTGAATTTTTTCTAGCAGGTGACAGCATACATGTAGTATTATTTTTTTCATAACACCACAAAATAAAAGTTTCGAAAGTTTTCGAAGCGGGCATTTCGGGAACTACAATATATCTTGACGAATCACATGATATATTAATGCTTCTTGAATCCAACATTATAGTAAGAAAATATATATGAGGCATTGTCGAACTATGAAAACATTACTATAAAAGTGTTCTCAGTATAATGAAATTTTAGCATCTCGTGTTACAATTTATTGAACATGAAATCATATTTAACAAACAATCCTTTCAAAAATATATGTTTTCTACTAAATAAAATTGAATATCATATACATTTAAAAATAAAACTGTTTGGAAACATATAACATTTGATGTCAAATGCTTGAAATTCGACTTACTTTCTTCTTGGTCATTCAACTCAAGGTCTCGCCATTCTATAACAAAACTACTGCCTGAAATCAAAGGACTTTATACTGCAATTTAATAAACCCTTTACGTTTCTTTTTGTAAAATTAATATAGCTGTTACGACCATTCCGGCTAATAAATGAAATCAGCGAGTATAGTTTTTTGGTTTTTTTTTAATTATAATTTTTGTTATGAATAAATTATTTTATAAGGTAATCCATTCAGACAACAATAAAATCATACTTAACATTGACGACGAATGAAACAACTAAATATTACCCATAAAAATAAAAATCTATATGTTTGCTTCGCATGAACATTTTACATATTAGACAAATTAAAAGGCCATCATTACTATTTGCGTAAAACAATTAGTAAAAATATTATATTATACAAATTAAACTTGTAATACCGTGTGTCTGTTTTAGATTATTTCAATTTACGTAGTTTTTTAATTAAACAAAACATGTAAGTAGGAAATTACATACCATCATCTTTATACAAAATATGAGAATGGTTTCCGATGGTATCGAAGTTTGCCATCATCGGGGCAATGTAATGCGTGTAAGAAAAATCCAACTGTGGATGTGTAAATTCACTCATGTATAGGAAACCTGTAAAGACCAAGTATACAATAAATTCGATTCTTTATGGACATGCATGACAAAGAACTCACAAAGGTATATACGGCAAAAACTGTACATGTTTTATTGTAAATGCATCTTTCCATCGAAAGCCTTGAATAAATTTAGCAACAAACGTACACAAAAGATACCACAATTCAATCCTCAAATCAAATCACATTTTCGAAACAATCTTAAAAAACGAAAAAAAAAATAACGATAATGGCAAACCGATATTGAAAAACAAAATAAATTTGGATATCATGCTCAGCTTCAGGATATTGCCACTTAAGGGAGTAGACCTATGTAAAGGGACATATCTGTTGACAATCTTTGGTATGTTTATGTCAACCATTTTTATATATCTAATGTAAGCATCTTATTAACAAAGATTTATTTTGATCTGTATCAATTGAATGCTTAAAGAACTGTTTATGTAACAAAATAATATAAACATATTACTGATTTCAAGAGTTATCTCCCTCAACCCAGGTCTACCACCTTAAACAATATATGCATATTGAAGAGCAACGAACCACCACAATCGCTGCTGAAATAGAAACAGTTTACTTGAAAATTGATTACTCATGTATGTCTTTTTTCAGTTATCCCTTTAATTCCATGCGGTATTTACTCGGGATTAAGATTTACATATTCTGATTTGAATACAAAGTAAGTTTACAGCATTATTCTTCACGCAGGCAAATTACAATGCAAAATCAGCGAAAGAAAACTAACAACAAGCAAAACTTTGGGAGCTGAAGAATTTGACAGACTGAATCTCAGAATAAATAATATGATTTTTGGGTGGTATTTCTGAGCCAATTACGTAATACTGTATTGCAGACTAGAGACGCACCTAATCAAATCTTTTATTTTGAAATTCTTTTAAATTTTGAACTAGCAGGTAAATAGTATATTTTAAGGCACAATTAACTGTGATTCATTTAAAGTCCTTGTTGCTTTCGTGAGCAAGCACGTTAAAATTCCGGCTCAGCTTGTCGGTGTAGTACAAAGCAGGGTTCATCATCATCATCATTATAATGCTCTCGTCCTAAATATGCATGAAATACTTGCCACTGGACGTTAAGCACATTCAATAAATCAATCTTATTGACGTGAACCTCATACATTATATCACGACAGATGCCACTCTCGGACAGAGGAACATACCGTATTCATTTTTTAAGCAATTTAATGTAACAGTGTTCAATATTACGCAATCAAATGTGACAGAAAGGTTTGATAAAGATTAACTTTACTACAAAATTCACAAATAATAATCAGGTTTGTTTTCAATTTTCTAAACACCAACTGACATTTTGTCAGCATATAATAGCTACAAAACGATTAAACAAGTTATAAGTTTGTTTGATTGAAGTTTTTTATTTAAATATGCTCATTTGTTTCAGCTGCTGGCAGGACTATACCTATCTAATATGGATTTTAATTGGACCAGTGGTATTCTCGCTCGTTGTACGTATATTTACATAATTTTTTTAAAATGTTAAATATGTGCTGCTGAAGCTAACTTTCAATCCGGCATTTACCCGGAATAGAAAATACAAAATCCAATAGAGCCTTTGTAAATCTTCTGAATATTATTGACGTGTTTAAGTTATATTTTTTTGTAATTAATGCCAGTTTCTACTCGATTCGAATATAAGTTTTAGACAATGTATTTGATTATGAAAAATGGCACGTCACCATCTATTCTCGTTTATTTTGATTTGTTTTGATAAACTTAGTATAATGACAGCGCCTGTCCTTACACAGCTAAACATTGTTTAATTTGAATTATATCTTCAAGCATAATATTGAATAAATTCATGACCATGGAAGAAAATATCACAACGTCGCATTAAACAAATAATGAAGGAAAAAAGAGAGACTAACCCTATTTTGTCATGAAGACCAGAGAGATTTTATTGCAGTGTCTGATTCAAGATACTAAGGAGAGCTTAAGGAAGTAGACTCATGTTAAGGGACATAATTCTTATTAATTTTAAATAGGTTTGTGTTAACCATTTTTATAAATCCAATGAAAGCATCTAAATAACACAGATTAATTTTCATCTGTTTCAGTTGAATGCTTAAAGAGCTCTTCATGTAACAGAATATCAAAATCATATTTCTGATTTCAAGAGTTATCTCCCTTAACCTAGATCTACTACCTTAAGTTTAATCTTGTACCCGATTTACTTTTACTGTAGTTTCATAACAGTATAGAAACACAAAGTAAAATATATTTTTGGAAAAGTACGGTAATAATATATTTGACAAGAAAGCAAGAAAATTTTCATAGGGCTATATTTTTATACGATAATTATAGAATTACGAATTGGAAAAATATCATAGAGCACCTATGGCAAAATAGAGTCTTGGAAGACGAAAGTTGTATACTCTATGCCAAAAATTCTTGTTACCATTATAGGTTTGAAGTGGTTAATCCATTTCGACCGATTTTTATTATGTGTTTTCATTGCCGTTTTGTCACACCACTTTTCTTGATTAGGAGTAGGGTTGAGCGCACACAAACTGGTTTATCCCCACTACATACCTAATGTCCCTGTCCTAAGCCAGGAACATGTCTAGTGGTTGACGTTGTTTAAATCGTCACTTATTGTATTCGTTCACCATTTTGCCAAGAGATTACTTCGTGTTTTATAAATAGGTTCATATTTTGTATTTTGGGGGTCTTCTACAGCTTCCGTTATGGCGTTGACTGCGGTTCATTGTTGAAGGCCGTAATGGAACCTGTAAAAATTTAATTTCGACTGTCATTAAGTGAATGGCTGTCTCATGGACAATCATGCCATATTTCACAATGGTATACTGAAACGGGTAAAATGGTTGTGGAAGAAAAACTGTCCACCGTTTTCTTTTTCAAAGTGTTTATATTGATGAATGAACAAAGTGCAAACAAACGACAATAATACGTTTTAGCAATCATGGTGTTTTCTAAACTGCACCGAGTTTTTATTCACTACGAAGATTTTACTATTTGTTAGGCAGAATAGTTCTTGTCCGCGCACATTGTCAAAACATTACTACGAAAATAAATGTTGATCTCCCTGCCTAATGTCTCATTGGGATTTTTGATCTCCTCCAGTAATAAAATGACCTTCTCTATATGATAAAAATACAAAGTATTGGCTCATTTTCTTTAAAGGACCAAGTATTAAAGGATTAGGATATTGCAGATGGTAAGGGTTTGGTTATAGGTTTAAGTTGGTTAGGGTACAGGTTTGAGTTAAGGGTTTGGTTAGGGTCCAGGTTAGGGTTAGGGTTGGGTTGAGGGTAAGAATGAGAACAAATAGGAGTTTCATAGGATTGGGTTCCCTAATGTAAATGAAGGCCAAAATATTGGTAAATCTCACAATTCAACAAACAATTAAACAAAGCACCTTTTGATGGCATGATGAACACCTCTAGATTTCACAATTTAATAAGCATGTGTTTACGTCATTTTATTTAATTATTATTATATTTATATTATAAATGTCAATGAATACACTATTTTTAGATAAACATTATTTTCCTGATCAGCATTCTTCGAATCTTTTGTTCAAAAATACGCTCAATCAGGCAGACAGAGCTGAATCCCATCAGGTGAGACCTTTAACCCGGGATGCATCCGTAATTTGTATGCTTTTGTAAGAGTTAAAGCATACCTGAATTTTCCATATTTCTTTAACATCATTTGGTAATTTTGTATTTTTTATCTCCCGTTTGGGACAGGTACCCAAAAATAGCTGTAACGGGAAAAAACCTTTAATACTAATATTTTTTAGCAAAATGCATTATTTTTATAAAGAGAAATAGTCTGTTGCTCCTTGTTAAACTAAACAAAAAGATTGATTTTTCCAGTAAGTTTATTTCTGAATTAAAATTTGAATATAAATAAAAACCTAAATTTCCCCTTTATACCGTCCCATACGGGAGACAACTCTTACTTATCAAGAGATACGAAAAGACAGAATTAACGTAGGATTAATATCATTTATGTAAAACAATGTTACTGAATGTACACAGAATTGTACAATGGATAGGTATATGTATTAGTTTGGAATTAATAGAAGGAATTCGAAGATACCAAAGGGGCAGACAGAAATAGTTAAGTCGGAAGACAGACAAGACCATGGTCAAAAAAATGAAACGAAAGACAAACATAGAATGCATATTTGTTTTTGTGCTTATAGATATATAAAACACATTCATTCTTTAAATAATTCGCGAACGTTTGAAAAAGTGAGCTCAAGCACTAACACCACAGGGAAATTTTGCAAAGTTTTATTAAATTATGAATAAACATGAACTTTGTTATTATCTTATTACATTCACCCAACATCTAACATATATTTTAAATTGATATGTCATTATCGCCGACCAAACTGCCAAAATTTAAAATACTTTACCTATCAATCAATTTATTTATTCACTTAATTTCTAGACAGTCATTTAGGGCTGCGCTGACTCTTGTTCCACTATTAGGAATACAATACTTTGCACTGCCATTTCGCCCTAAACATTCGGATGAAAATGGGCAATATGCGTATGACGTTATTTCTGCAGTACTGACTTCATTTCAGGTAAGAAAACTTTTAAATGAATTGTTATACAAAACTGTTAAATTTGCAGAATATCAGGCATTCTGAACTACTGTTGTTACAAATGTAGCGTTAGAAATGCTCAAATCACTTGCTTTTGAACTTGCTTCACATGGGAAATATATTGCTGGTGTTTGTTTTGATCCTGTACTCGTGTTACCTGATCTTTTACGGTTATCAACTATCTATGAATTCGAATGAACCCAATTATAATGTAATTTATTACAAGAAAGCTTCTCAACCTAGGCTTTCTGGTGGAGAAATTAAGTTCCAAACATTTTTTTGGTCGTCAACATCATTTGATTGACCGTATCAAAATGTTCAATTCACATCTGGTATTAGGAACATCCTCTGTCGTGTAATGGTAAGCGTGCTCGTCCGATTGCGAATGGTCTGTCACTATAGCTAGTGAAGCAGGGGCTGCTTACACTTTCATGGCACTAGAGAAATTCTCGTTTTAATAGGGTTCATGCTACTCCATCTTTAGTTTTTTTAATTGGTTTGTGTATTAATGATTATCTTTCGTTTCGTTCAGCTGGCCATGTCCGGTCCGATGACTTAACGATTTCCGTCTTGCTTATTGGTATGATAAGAAACATTTTCATCTTACTTGCCTTTATTAATGCTTTGTGTGAAATATTAAATTTTAACTTGCTGTCAGTATTGCTGTCTGTAAACCTTACTCCGGAGAATGACTTTTGGAAATTGACCAACTTTATCTAAAAAATGTTTTCATTTTTTGTGAAGAAATAGAACTCAGTTAATCGTTCAGTAAAATATCAGAAAAAGTACTGACTTTGCCAGGTACTTCTCGAGCCGAAAGAACTGATTAAGATGAGAAATTTCTTTTTTTTTTGCCTTCTGAATTAAAAAACTGAAGTAACGTTAACAGACCGTAATAATTGTGATCATCAGCAAAATTTACTTTACAAACTTGAATCGTCATAAAGGACAAAAATGTTAGGAGCCAAACTCATTATGCAGCAAAAAGGTTTTAGGAAAATCATTGCCTAAGGGTCCGTTTACACTTAGCTAAGCTTTATCTGGATTCATGTAATCCCGATCAAGTAAAGCCAAACTGTTTAACAGGTTGCGGTACAAAAATGTAACACACGCATTAATTTTGGTCTTAATCGCTATCAAAGTGAATGCGCAAAATCAATACACCGTAAGTAATCTAATGTTTTTAATTTTGACACCAACTTTATTCCACAATTTCCTTCTTTTATACACTTAAATTCGGAAAAACTTATCTGTAATCTGGATTAACTAAATGTGATTAAAATCAATTCAAGTTACAACATGTATGTCAGAAGACAGACAAGGCCAAAGCCAACAACACAAAGCAAAAGACAAAACAACCATTTAGTTGTGAAAGCCAACAATTTTGCTACATAAATCCCACAAATACATGTATGAGACTTAAAGCATACTGCATGCTATACAGAAATGTGACTGGTGCTAAATCAATGACATACGGGGTTTACACCCTTCTTCACCATCATACACAAGTAATCTATATTACTAAATTAACAGAGTCGAAATTTGGTGTCGTTCCTATTTATTCATTATTCACTGGACGTCATTTTATTTACAACATCAATATACAGTTGGACCTAAAGTTTAACAAGACAGAATATAATTATCGTCTTCGGGTGATTTCGGGAGAAAATGGGGAAAAACTCGACTCGGATCGACAAACCGTTCTCTGACCCAATTCTAAACTTAAAATTTACAATTCATTTCCGGTTATTTAGAGCGCCGAAAGAAAATTATTTTTACTGGGTAAATAGCGCTAAATAGCCATTTGACCTTTGTGAAAGGGTGCACGGCAGCTTTAAATTCACCCTGTGTCATGTATCTGCCATCAAATTGTCAGATCTTAGACGCCATTACGCCAAAACGCCCAAAAATGTTGACTGGGATAGTAAAGTAGGGGCCGGGCTAGATCGAGTAGATGCGAAATTGTAGATCAATCTTTTTTATTTTGATTTGGCGATCTAACGTTTCAACAAGAATATAAAAATGTAAGTGGTTTCGCAGCTAGGGCCGGTTCAAATTTTGTATTGAAGGCCTTTTACTGCATCCGTTATGGTATGGACAGTGGTTTGTTATTGAAGTCTGTAAATGAACCTGTAGAAATTTAATTTCGTCTGTTTCTTGTTGAATAGCTGTCTCATTGACAATTATTCCACTCCTATTTCTATAAAGAAATACCTCCCAAACATCCGAAAAATAGGAGTTCTGGGAGGATTACTTTACGGTCGCGTATCATACAACCACAAGCACTTTCTTCAACACGACAAAAACCTAATTATTTGCCGCGAAAAATAATTCAATACCAGCCAATTTTTTTCTCTGTTGATTTTATGATAGTGTTAAGAAAACGCTATCAATGTTCATAAAACAAAATGAAAATGCAGTGTCTTCGTATAACACTGAATCATCCAAACTTAAAACTGAACTGCTACGGGAATACCGACACCAAATAAGTTACCATTTACAACGAACAAACAATGCAACTGACATTTATAACTTTTCAGGGTTTCCTGGTAGCATTGCTGTTCTGCTTTTTTAACGGTGAGGTAAGAAACATATCTATCTGTCACCATTATGGAGAACGTTAAAATGTTTTCTATTTTTTTTTTTTTTTTTTTCATTTTAACACAAATTATTGTAAGAATAAAAATATGTGATTTACCGATATCTCAGTTTTTTCTTTAAACTTCTTGAAATGTGAATAAAGCATAAAACAATTAATAATAATGACGTAACATTGGTAAATGAAATCTGCTATTTGGAAAAAAAATATTCCCTGAACACATATAGGCCTCAACGTCTGCATCCGTTTTACATTAAATCATGTGATTTGTGTCTAAAATGTCGACTATGATTTTTCCTGATTGTATATGATTTTACCCTACGCAAACACGTGTATTGATATTAAATATGTTAGCAACAGGATATGTTTCATCTTTAAAATTCTTTTATGAACATACAATAATTTTGTCTTCAATATAAGAACCTTTGTATGCATATGAATTTTTCATATTAATTTCAATGATCACTTCCGGAGACGGATATTGAAAGAAAATTGGTCTTATTGTCTATGAGATAACCATCTTAAAAGTCAAGATTAACATTGAACCACAGACGGGTGCGATTACTTTTGATGCAGTCGATTAAATGATGATTACTTTGTCTTTTTTACAAGTAATTATGATACTTTATTACTCATTTTCTTAAAGTAATTGAATTCAACATTGATTACAATGGCAAAATTTGCCATACCTCGGTCAGCCCCTCAAGACAGTTGTATCTATCTTAACTGTTTTTTTAATACTTCATTTTATTATTTAAGAATAATCAGTTATTCAACCTTGCATTTGTAGAGATATGATAAATTTTTGAAACATATTTGCACCATTTGCAGGTACTGCAACTATTTCGAAATGAAACACTGTTTTTACAAAGACATTCATCGGTTGTTGCAGACCGAAGAAAGTCATGTTATACTGCAATCAATATACCAGATGGAAAATCTAAAGACAGAGCATCAGCCTCATTTGATCTTCATCCTGATGAGCTGAGAGACCTCCAGGTATTCAAATTCAAAATTAAATTCTGAAAATTGTGAAATCGTAAAAACTTCTCTTTAATGCGTTTTTGACGTATTTTATCATGTTACATAAAGCAGTTAGGATAAAAAATAATGTACGTATAAAGTGTAATAGTGTTTTTAAAAGTATAATTTGTATAAATATTCAATATTTGTGATTAAGAACACCACGTCCACAAAGAAAACGGTATGTTTATTCTTCCGGAGCACACTCACCGAATCTTTTTCTATCCCAAGGGGGCTAGCGGGATATAAAAAGTTTGTTTCTCTGTCTACGAGCAAGATGTATAAAGGTTCATAAATGGTGTTGTGGGTTTATAATATGCAATTTTTTTTCCGTCCTTTGGTCACCAGTACTCTTGCTGTGGGGATGTAAAAATCAAAATTCGTCCGAATGGGGACTTTAAAGACGCCCCATGCTGAGGCGTTTCTATCACGTTAAAGACCCCATGAAACATCTGAATAAATTCTCGTCCCTACCTTATCCGTTTGTTACCAGCGAAAGTCGAAACGTCTCTCCCTAATTAGTTTCCTGTTCCCAGTATACATAGTTTTAACGGTTTGTTAAATCGTACACGACCAGACTTTGCTGAAATATTGTCCGCTGGATGAAAATAGCAATCAGTGAACCTGTTTTATGTTCTCAAAAGCTATCACAGCCATTTCGTATTCTTGTTGAAATCGAGTAGTGAACATCCTAAAATACGAAGGTAGGTCTCTTTTCCCGTCTTGTCTTCTGCCAAAACTGCATTTGTTATCTTGAATTGCGTCAAGTCTGGAAAGATTTATAAAAATCATGCTAACATTCCGAAAATTATAAATTTTGAAAATCGTATCGGTCAAACAAACCATGATGGCAAACCGAAAAAGCTTTCGGAGTGATTAATTCATTTTTAAAAATTTAATTTGATCACCAGAAGACTGCCAACATGAATTTGTTTATATATGATAAAGTACGCAATCTTATTAAACACTCAAAAAGATTTGATTAAACATGTGATAAATCTAAAAACGCGCGCGGGATTAGCCAAGTTAGCACAATCAGTAACTCAGCATAGGTCTACATTGTTCAATTTTTCATTTTCTTTTTCACGATCTTGTTATTATTTCTCCTCCTCTGTTTAGTACAATATTTGTTATACTTATAAACTGTTAGAATGTCTATTGCCATCATATATTTCTGTATATAATTTGTAGGGAGCGGACTTCTATAAGTTGTGACAACTTGTGTCCAATCCCATTGCTTGTTTTGCAATAAAATATCAAAAATCAAAAGTCAAAGCCAACATCATTCTTGTATTTTATTAATGCACATACGCATTTTTTGCTTTTGTAAGGGCTGTTATAAATAATGTGTTCCAGTTGATAATACTTATCGTGACGTTTACCTAGAGATGGAAATGAGAGATGGAGTATAAAATACAAAATTACCAATAAATGACAATCCCTGGATTGAGATGAAAAGCCAATGGCGTTATCTTCCTTACGACGTCAATGAACAATGATATCAATTTTAATTTTGTTATATTAACATTTTTGTCTGATAACGAATTTTCATGCAAGTAATATCAAAGGAAAAAATATACAAACCAGCGATTATACGAATTGTTAAAAATATATAGAAATTTGTAAAATTTCTCCCATTAAACTTATATTGAGATACTTACCGAAAGAAAGACTAATTTTCACAACCCGATAAATGGAACAAGACAATTAAAGGACTTATTGTCTGATTTACAAACAGTTTAAAATGTCCTGTACTGCCTGTATAATAAATAATCGGTTCCCTTTACAACATATAAGTTAAGTTTTCATGCAATTTATTAAAGATGACAAATATAGAAAGTCATAATTCATATCTGTTCCTGTGATTCTGTAGGGGTTTATGCAAGACAGTCGATTAAAAATTTGATAGTATTTTGAACGGGTGAAGGATCGGTAATACAAATTAAAAATAAAATTTAAGTATAACTGACCAATGAGTATGTATTCGAACGGCATCATTAATGATCTGAATGTTACAATCTATGACCTCAATGACAAATATGCCCCTTCTGTATGTGTACACAAAGAAAAATAGTTAAAGTCAAAGCATTTTAATCCATGATTATTTTTGTGTCTTTTTACTTTGTCTTTATCTCTCTCTTCAATATTTGTAATAATTTTGTGAAATGTAATACAGATATATAACTTTAAATTAGATATTACATTTTCAGACGAATACTTGGTCGGAACAGATCGCAATTCAAACAACTTCTGTTTAAAGAATGAAGTCATATCTAAACGGATACAACATATTCTAATGATTGTACTTAGATCCTCGGCAAAGATATAGATGTATAATGGTGTATTTCTTGAAATTCATTGTATCAAAAATTGCTGCTTGATTAAAGGTGTAATATTTAATTTTATGGTGTGATATGTAAAATTCTATGTAAAATATTGTAAGGTTTAAAGTGTCATTACCTTTTTCATATTATTAAACTTTGTGTTATGTTAGTATGTCTGAAAACAAGGTGTTTCTCGCGCAATATTTTGTGTTGTTTGAGCCGATGTAGGTTTTCATTTAATTTACATGTGACCAAATAAACAAAGCAAAAGATTGTAATTAATTTCAATATCCTTGTCTCTGTCGTTTTGCAAAATTGACAAAAATTTTTTCTTAAATATTTTTCCTTGTTTTTCTTCAGTCGTTTTCCATTAGGATGCAGAATAGTTTTTCGCCAGATCCTTCTATGCCTTCCATATTTGAGTCAAGGATATCACGGGGCATTGTGATATTCTTGGTGAAACTAATAAGAAAATAATGATCTATCAGCCAGTTCTGAAAAAAAAATGTTTTGGTTCAAATGCTACTGAAAAGAGGTTACGCCTTGAAATGTTTATATAACATATCAAAATTTACCATATTTATTAATTATTATTAACTTGTTTTTTAAAACCAATTAATTTATAATTTATATTCATGTGTATTGTTTTTTAATAAAAATAATGAGTACCTTTCAAGACAAATTTAATTTTTATGATGTCATTATGTTGTAATAAGCAAGTCGCAATTTAGTGATATTTTACCAGAAGAACTAAAATTGATGCGTTATGCCTTATACTCTATGTCAGGTTTTTCTGGAGTGTTGATTTTCGAGCTTTATTAATTTATTTGTGTGATTCTGCCTTTGTATTAATATTTAATCAAAAGAAAGTATTATCTCACAGTTAGTTAACGGTTTATGTTGAACGCCTTTAAAAAACGTTTTACATACTATTATCTGTCCCTGAAATTCTCTACGGAGATTTAACATTGAGGGTCGGCCATTTTTGTTTTAGGCGGGAGCGCCTAAGTTTGACCTAGATAAAGTAATTAAAAAAATTGTGCACATTTCTTTTGTTCGGACCTTCTCTTTTGAAATACAAAATTACTAATGTTAAAGAAATATGGATAATTTAGGTGTGCTATATGTACATTTCAAGGAGTAACCTCTCATCAGTAGCATTTGAACCGAAACA
>JAULBM010320906.1:0-13545 GCA_032357055.1 Geukensia granosissima | reverse complement strand
AACCTACTCTTTTTCGAAAACTACAAAAGGGATCTTTTATGTGCAACGAGCGTGACACTCTCCACACACGTCACCCACTATGGTCTACGACCAGGCTTTCCGTATTATAACCTGGCAACCCCAAAACGAGAGGGCATCCCCCATCCACCATCTGAAGGTTCGCACTTGGTCAGCTTTGTGGGTCGAGCCCTGGAAACTGCCCCGGTGCCCAGAGGAAAGGCTTCGGAACGTATTGCACTAAGTAGATGTCCCTGCAGCTGGATTGGACTTTCCAATTCGATTTGTTGGGATTTGCGTACTTCTTTTTATTGTGTTTGGTTCTCGGATGTTTTGGTTCTAATGCTACTGATGAGTGTTTACAGCTTGAAATAGTTTCCCAGTGCTTAAGTGGTATGCTTTTATTTATTTTCAGATGCTGGCTTGCGTGTTTGAAAGATACGGTTAATTTCTTTCCGCAAAGAAATTTGTAAACTTCCATGATTGTATCCTTATATTTGGCTGATCTGCGTTCGTAACGTCATAAACTGTATATTTCATTTGGTCGATGAATGTAATTTTACGGATCTTCCTATTTTGGTCCCTAGCGTGTCTGATAAAGGGAAATCCAGACACTCACCAAGCGCTTTACAAGCAGTTAAATATGGCTTTGAATATTTGTTATAAACATATTGAAGACGTGGATCGTATCTTTCTTGCATTTATATTCACTATATTTATTTATGAATATAGCAGATCGAAACTCACCAAATTTATTTAACATTGGTAAAGTCGTATTTTAACATCGACAGGTTTCTAATTTTACGGTCGATCCTTCAGTGACTAAAATCCATAACTTTAAGCAAGTTGTACTCTACAAAAATAAAAATAGCAAGTTTATTTGGTGCGGTCTACGTGACATTTACTCCATATTCTTTTCACTATTAGTAAATTTAAGAAATCATTACCAAAAACAATTACATAATTCAGGTAGTTTAGAATACTTACCATTGTAAATTTTCCCAATTCCGTGTTCAGTAGTCTAAGAAAGGTTACCGGTGCATTGTTTAGTCGCATAGGTATGGCAAGAAGTTAACCTTTGTGAATATTTTGATTTTGATGCTACTGATGAAGACTACTCCTTGAAATGTGCATAAAGCAATATAAAAATTCACCATATGTATAAACCATTGGTAAACTTGCATTTTAAAGGTTATTTATTTTTAAATTTATTGATACAAAACGTATCCTTCTCCTCTACTTTCAAAACTGTTTTGACTAGCATGTGCATTCTGACTCAGTCAAATGTTGTTTTACTTTAATGGTGTCTAATTCTCGTTAATTCTGTTTTTTAACAAATTAATACTATTATTTTGACTGACTTTGATTTTGTATTATCAATGGACATTTGTACCACATTATGATGGTCTGTACATTGATCCGCAGGTCATACAAATATTTTGGATCAGTAATTTTAAGTTCGTCAAAATTTTTGTCAAAGAAGATGATGCTATATTTTATGAAGAAGTTAGATTTAATTTCGATTAGCCATTTTTCTCTTACTTATAAGTTCTCCACTTTCAATATGAATTTCAAGCAGCTGTGTCAAAATATTGATAATGGAAAATAAGAATAAAGTAATAGTTTTGTCCTAGTCGTTGACAATTCAATAAAAAATAGGCTGATTTTTTTTTTTTGATTTGTTAGCACAGGTATTTTAAACATTATAAAATTTCCCAAACTCAATGTTCAGTAGTCATTAAAGGGATTGCAACGACTTTGGTGTTTCTGTGGCCCCTTGTGTTTTAGCTGATTTTTTTATCAAATCTCAATCACAAGCTTTCTTGATTTGCAGGACATTTATATACTGAAAATGTATTTTTTCATCACACCTAAAGTTACAGAACTTGGTAAGGGCTAATTCGAATTAATATCACCAAAATTTTGTGTTCTTTTCAGCTCTCCTGGCCAAAGGCCATATGAGCTTTTGTCATCACTTGGCGTCCTTTTACATTTCATCGCCTCCTCTGAAACCGCTAGGCCAAATGTTACCAAACGTACGCAGGTCCTTTACCAAGTTTCCTCCTGGTCAGATAAAAACATGGCGGCCACAGAGGATTCTTGTTTCTGATTGGCTTCTTTTCATCTGAAACCACTTGGACAAATTGATTATAATTTGTGATTGAGCATCTATGTAAGGTCTTTTATAAAGTTATCTCATTTCGACCCGATCGAAAAAAAACATGGCCGCCATGGACGATTCTAATTTCTGATTTGCTTACACATTAAAAATATTCACCTCGAAACCACTTGGCAAAATGGATTAATATTTGGTATGGAGCATCTATAGAAGGTCCTTTATGAAGTTTCCTCATATTGTCTGGATCATACAAAAAAAAAACAGTCGCCATGGATGATTCTTGTTTCTGATTGGTTGATACATTAAAAAAGTCTTCTCCTTTGAAACCGCTTGGCCAAATGGATTAATATTTGAACTGCAGCGTCAGTGGAAGGTCCTGTTTGAGGTTTCTTAATTTTGTCCTAATCGGAAACTAAAAATGGCCGCCATGGAGGATTCTTGTTTCTGATTGGCTGATACATTAAAAATCTTCTCCTCTGAAACCACTTAGTCAAATGGAATAATACTTGGTATGTAGCATCTTTGGAAGGTCTTTTATCATGTTGCCAAATTTTGTCTCAGTCAGACAAAAACATGGCCGCCATGGAGGATTCTTGTTTCTGATTGGCTGAAACTAGAAAATCTTCTCCTCTGAACAGAATGAATTGAATTGAATGAATGGTGCTTAACGTCCAGTGGCGAATATTTCATGCATATTCAGGACGAGAGCATATTAATGTTGAGTGATGATCAATGAACCATGCTTGTACTAGACCGACACGCTAAGCTGGATTTTTAACGTGTAGCTCACGAAAGCAATAGTCCGCAGGAAGACATGCCACTTTACCCAGACACATTATTCTGACTCTGGGACGACCAGTCTTTGCTTTTCCCCCTAAATGCTGCGTGGTTAGCAGAGAAGCAGTAAATACCAATTTGAATGTCTTTGGTTTGACCCGAATGGGGATCGAACCCACGACCTTTTGCCCTCCAGACGAGCACGTTAACCATTACACCACCGAGGCAGTTCTCGTCTGAACTGCTTGAATTGGTTAATATTTGATATGGAGCATCAGTGGAAGGACCTTTCTGAAGTTTCCTCATTTTGTGCTGATCCGAAACTAAACATGGCCACCAATTCTTGTTTCTGATTGGCTGATACTGCTTGGTGAACTTGATTAATATTTGATGTAGATCATCAATGGAAAGTCTTTTCTTTTAAAGTTTCTAATTTCATCTCAATCGGACAAATCAAACAAGGCTGCCAGACAAATCTTGTTTCTGATTGGCCGATTCATTTAAAAAACCTCCCTCTGAAACTTCTTTACCAAATGACAGGAGAGCGATATAGTTTAACTAAGGTATACTTATTTTTAAACACAATTTTGCTTTCAAAAATTGATTTTCTTTTTGATTCTTTCCTTGCTATTCTCTGTTAATTGAACTAATAAATAAATGTTAAAACTTCGTCTTATTTCTTCATGCATTTTGAGATTTTAAAATAATTTTTAACGATCTGCACTTCACTACAGTTAAGGTATGTTGATATTGAATATGCTGTTGTAAGCTGACTTTTTATCTAATGCCAAATGTCTCATCAGATTCTAAAGATTCTGAATCTTTAATCTTTTTTTAAGAAATGCTTAATGGCAGTCGCAAAATGTTTCTTTATAAGAAAAGCCAATTATGGCATTTGTCAAAGGGAATGTAAAAATCTGCTGCTGCACTTTCATTTTATTTTTGTGAAGTAATTTATTGATCATCATACTGTGAAATTTCCATTCAGGTCAAGACGACCCAAGAGCAGGAAGAGCATGCACATAATTGTATTAATATGTTTATACATGTTTAAATATGTTTATAGTTTCTGTTACATGTTATGTTTCCTTGGATAGAGGATTACTCCTGACAAACAAATAACTTATCATATGAGAGATTGCCTGTTTTTTTTTTCTATTGTAAACTTTCCATTCCTGGTCGGTAGTATTTTCGCAGCATATGAAAAATATAGCTCTCTCTCTCTGCTGATAACATATTCCACAGCTTTCACTTTTCATTGAAAGATGGTTGTTCCTGACAAACAAGCTTGTACACAGTGTATACCTGCTAGAATTCCTGACAAACACTACTGTTTACCATGTTTCCCTGAAAACAAGCAAGCCTATACACCATATATTTGTCTGACAAAAAGCTGTAACTGCATTTTCTTACGGATGCATCGATCGATTAGTGTAATTTACTTAGCAAGCCCCTGCTGAAATTCTTTCAACAGAATGGTGATTAATTTTTCACAAAGACGGTCACCGTAAATACACACGTGCGGTCTTCAATCGATAATCTTCTACCCTGTCTACAAACCACTTAGACTTCATAACATTCGAACTAGTCTATTTTCTTTACGACTCTCTAGTCTGAACAGACTTTTTGAAAAGTGCTTCAATACCTTTGTTACCGATTCAAAGTCAAATCTTTATAGACTAGGCTATTATTATGAACATGCACGGCAAGGATTATTCAGGCCAGTTTGTACATCTAAAGTGGATGATATCCAACGTCATTTTTAAAGGTAGATTTTGCAAACAATGGTATGGATGCCTTTAACATTAGCAATATACTCCACATTAAACCGTTCAATAAATAATACCAACTTATTTTGCTGATATATCCACTCCATTAATCTCTTAAACCCTAATACACTAAGCCTGTGGCATCGAGAATTGTTAACTACAAGAATGTTTTGCAGCACTTCAGTATTGATTCCGAAAGCTGGTCCTGCTCGTCCCCCCTTTCGACTATAGTCCCGCTGGGCACATAATAACCGGTGAGCTCAGTTTTGCAACAAATGATAAGCTACGACATTTGCTTTCAAAAGGTCCTAAATGCCGATTGCCAATTGGAGACAAAACATTCAAGCTGTTAATGGACTCAGTGGAGGACTATGCTAGACAATGGACGAGGCGAGAAAAGGTAAAGGTTGACACCCTTTTAAATGGGTCAAGAAAGTCAAATCATTTATTCAGATTCGGATTATAAATTTTTTGATTGACAACAGTTGTATTATGCTTGCAGGGGCGGACGTGTGATTTAACAGACTGTTGGCATTCTAATGGGGACCAACTGTGCACCCCTTCTAGCAAAGTCATTCCTTTATTTGTTTATTCGTTTGAATCTGGCTTCATGCTGAGCTTTTTGCAGAGAAAAGAGAAAAAAGTTGGCTCAATCTTTTAGTTTCGTGTTCTGCTATATAGATGATGTCCTTTCACTGAAAAACTCTAAATTTAGTGACTTTGTTAACAGCAAGGAGGATTAAGAACAAAACTTTACGACAAGAGAGATGACTGATTTTTCATTGTAAACATTCCGTTCATGTCTAGCAGCATACCAGCAGCACCTGCATACGAAGTGTATATATTTCTCAGTTGATACGCTACTCCGGGGCTTATGCTTCCTATCAGGATTTTATTGATAGATGTTGCAGCTGACATGAAAGCTACTGAGCCAAGGGTTTCATAGGGAAAGATAAGATTCACTATTCCGAAATTTTTTTGGTCGCCATCATAATTTGGTTGACCAGTATGAAATATCTATTTCACAAATTAAAATGGATATCTTCAACTGTCGTGACTGCCAATACGTTCCTATACCGGTTATGACTAACATCCACCGGCTTTTTCACCGAGTAACACGACGAGTCGCACTAATGGAGCAGGAGTTCCTTACCTGGACTCGCCCCTGTGTTTTGTAGGGTTCCTGTTTCTCTTGCTTTATTTTTCAGTGTAGTGTTGTGTTTTCTAGGTTTGTCTATGATTATCTTTCGTTTTATTGTGTTGGCCATTGTCTTGTCTGTCTACCCCTTTCGTTTCTTCGAATTCTTTTTACAAGGGTCGATGAGCACTAAAACGCCTTCACTTTCAGGACCTTGCTGTCTTGAGTTACTTGACAGCAACCCATTAAACATTTTTAAACATTAAACATTAAAGCCTCAAGTAACATTGTATTTTTAAGAATGACTACCTTGATTGTTTGATCTAAAGAAAAGATCCTTGTTAACCACAACCCGGTGGTGTCTTCAATTGGTATTGTCACCAAGGAAGATTGATTGATTGATTGGGGTTAAATTCCACTTTCAACAATATTTCAATAATATCGCGGCGGTCAGTTTAACTGGCGAAGGAAGCCGTAGTACCCGAAGAGCATCCAGGACCTTAGCAAGGTAACTTACAAACCTTATCACCATGCGATGCGAGTTAAACCTGAGGGGTTTTTGTATGGTACCACCAGAGAAGTCGAGTTGGATCTGGCTTCTTTATTCTTGATACCAAATCTACAAATGTGTCCATATGAAGTAAGATATATAGCGGGTTCATCAAGGTGCTCCACCAGGCCTCTTTCTAAATTACTTACAACTATACTGTCGACTTCAATGAAGGGTTTCATAAAGACTGTGATTAAGCTTACTCCACAGCGGTGTTAATCAAATGTGGCTATTAAAATATTCGTAAGTTCTGCTTTAATACCTCAAAGCTGATTCTTAAAAATCAAACATTTGACTTTTCAAAACTTTATAACATTATTCCACATTTACAACTTAAAGGCCGTCTCAAGAAAATTGTTACATTAGTGTTTTGTTAAGTTGGTCAAGAGGGAAAACTTGTTTCTTAGATTTACGACAAACGGGATGACCTCACTTTTCCTGTTGTAAACTTCTCATATTTATGTGACAATATTTCTGCTTCCTCGGCCTACGGGGTTCATATTTCGCAGTTGATTCAATAATCTCGTGCCTGTTCCAAGTTTCGGGAATATTGCTGTTGTCGTATACATTATTACTATAACAAGGATATACCCTACTAAAGTTGCAGTCGTCCCTCCCAAATTTATATGGTCGTTATCACTAATTGGTTGATCCAAATGGTATCAGTGTCTCTCAACTAGTTGACCTCTACTTGGATTGACATTTACTCGGATCAGACTTTAAGGATACCACGACGTGTTGCTACCCTTCTAGATCACCTGATCCAACTCCTTTTTGTAAAGAAATTCGTGTATTCCAAGAGACTTTGTTTGTTTTGTTTCGTTTTATCTTTTAGTTTGTTTCAAATTTGTCTTGATTCTTTGAATTATGCACTTTAGATCTTTCACATGGGTATTCTTCATTGGATTTTACACCGTGAATTCATGACAAACAAGCCTTCACACCGTCTTTTTAATAAATAAGCCTGCATACCGTCTATTCTTAAAATTCAAACCTGAACACCGTATATTCCTGACAAACAAGCCTGTATACCCTGTATTTCTGAAGGAATAATTGACAAACAACCTGGACATCGTTATTCCTGACAAACAAACCTGAACACCATTTTCCTTACAAAGTGTACTCCTTACAAACAAGCATGAACACTGTATTCCTTACAAAGTGTATTCCTTACAAACAAGCATGAACACTGTATTCCTTACAAACACGCCTGAACACCATATTCCTTACAAAGTGTATTCCTTACAAACAGGCCTGTACAGCGTCTATTCCTGACAAACAAGCATGCTCACTGTGTATTTCTGATGTAATTTCTGACAAACAGTCTATACTTCGTGTAATCTTAATGGAACGATTTATTTGCCTTGATTACTTCAAAATATTGTGGTCTCCATTACTATTTATTTATCCGATCGGGAATATACACTGTCACAGTTAACAAGAATTTTTATCCTGGCACGAGTCTTTACATAAATGCCTTTTTTTCGTTAAAATTGATGAAAAAAGTTACCATAATATCTAAGGCTTATTCTTCTACACTCAGTTTTATTCCTGTTTATTTTGACTTTTTTGTTCTGATGATTGTGCTTATTATTTTCATTGTATTTTAACCGCATATCAAACATTTTGACTTCGAGCACTGATGACGAGTTATCAATCAACGAATTTCTTTGTCCTTTTCTCAATATCATCGAATATGACAAATTGCCAGAATTTCTATTGTGTCCATTTTCGAGTAATAATAAGAAAATTTTCGCTTGTGCTTACAGTGGTCATCCTCACAATGTCAGGGGGTCCTGTGTCCACACTTGTCAGTCATTATGCGGATGTAAATTGGAATGAATTCATTTTACATTTCCAGACGATTTGTGGGCAACGGTTTTTGACTTAGCCATTGCTGTCCATTTTAGATTTTTTGGTTATTTGCTTCCCATTTCGATTTATATGGTTTTCATGCTTCTTTTGACATGTTTCGATCTTGGAGTTCCCATTTTTGGTTTTAATACTACTGATGAGAGGTTAACTTTGAGATGTAGATATAGCATGACAAAATTCACAATATTTATTCAACATGGGTAATTTTGTATTATGAAACTACCTATGTTGTGTTTCTATATTGGTTTTTTTTCTTGAATATATCGCGTCTTTTAACTTTTCTCATAAGGCCCTTATTTGACCCATTATTATCCGTGAAAATAAAGTTAAACATAGTTTACCTTTCTTTTTGTTCAAATTAATCTTTATCAAATAGTTCTTCCCAAATTTAATTCAAACAAACACTTTTTGTTACACTGACGTAGTAATCAAAGACAAATCTGTATTTTTGTCAAACAGCGTTTGGCCGATTTTTCTGTATGTTTTCGACTAAAATAAATGTGTTCGCCAACGTAGATCAACTCGATAATTATACTGAATGTAACAGCACATGTATTCATTTTGCCAGTTAGCATATTGACTTCAATTGTGGTCTACGTTGGCGAACATTTTTAATTCATGGAAGAGCTTTATTATTCGCAATTTTTCATCAATTAAAGAAATTTTATATAATTGGTGATCAAATGGGCTAAAATCAAATTGTCAGTTAAAAAATTTCGGTTGTCAGTAACATCAGTACAACGTAACATCTGTCGTGAAAAATCAAGTTTATTTTTTATCATATAAGTGGGCGGAAAGGATGTTAAGCATAACCCCAACACATGTATCATGTGTCTGACCCTGGTTAGGTTGTTTTTTATCTATATTTATAATATTGAGATAAGATTTTCATAATGTTTTAGATGTCACTTCGTCACAAGAATCGGATTAATTCCTTAAGGCCTTGTGAGAACCTGTAGATTTAACGATTTTACATCGATTCTTTAATTAAATTTTAAATTTAAAGCGTTAAGAAATTCATTCATAGTAAACATCAGTTTCAAAATGTGTCCAACAAAGGTCAGGTCCAAAGATTATTTGACTGTTGGTTAACCTCCACTGGCAAATATTTCATGCATATTCAGTACGAGAATAAGTTATCAAACAATAAATTATAAATAGGACGGACTGGTGGTCAGGACTGGAGAAATTTCTAGCTACCAGAAACAAAATTGGGACTGCAGGCGGAGAAACCGAAGGGCTTATGTCTATACCTCAGCCGCCCTCGGGATCCATAGAAACCATTTACTAAAACTATTAGTACTGCTTTCAAATACGGTAATCTAAAAGTAATTTTTGAACTTTTCGTTTGCTTTCTTCATCAATTGTTTAAGTAAGTCCTCTTCCTCTGTCGTCATAAATTTACATTCGTCTGCTGTCACGACAAAAGCTTGATTCCAAATAGATGGCGCTATCTTCAGTTCATATGACTGAGTGAAATCTGTAAGTTTTGATTTTCGACAATAGTCTGTCACAGTCTCTCTGATTTCTTGGAAGTATTCTACTTCGGAAAAGAACGAGTTGTCTGATTCCTGGATTTTTTTGAAAAACTTTTCCTTGAAATGAATATACAGCTGGAAATCAGGATAATTATACTGTGCCAAACTCCGTTTGTCTTTCGACGTCAGATTTGCCTGCATTCGTGCCTTCTCTGGATTTTTGTTTAGCGGGACGTAAAGAATATCTTTAATATCCCAACATAACAACCTTCGCATAAGAACCAACGATTCGTCAAAGTATTCCATCAACATAACTAATGCCAAATCGTCATCTAAAAATCTTAAATATTTTTCAATAGCGGTTTGGTTTTCAAAATCTGAGGAGTGAAGTCCTAAATCTTCGAACATTGAATTATGTGTATGTGGACAATCCTGATATATATCGGGATCCTCTAGAAAAGCAGACAGCAGTTGGTATTCGTCTAGATATTCTCCTAATAATTCTCGGAGATATTCAGTAAAGCCGTAAAAAATTGCAGCCGATGTCCATTGGCTAACAGGCTCCCGTAGGATTCCAATTTTTACTGTATTTGGGCCCATAATTTCATCAAAAATTTTTTTGTTATAAATTGCATGGTTACAAAGAATTTGAAAAGTCTCATTTTCAGGAATCTGCATTACTCTGTTTTTATCTATAGTTCCTTCAAAACCTAAATAAACAAAAAGATTCATTTCTGTTGTTCTTGGTAACACAATGTTTAAATTGTGCGAGTCTCCATAACGAAGGAATATATTCTGTACGGTTGAACTTCCGGCTTTATGAACTTTCAGGAAAACAACACGAGTTTCAGGCCGAGTGCAGGTGCCGTCGAAATCAGGATTTAAATAACTTGCCTTGTCTTTATTGCGAGAATATTTCCAAAGTTTCTCTTGTTCTACATCCGTTGGTAAAACCTGCTCCAAAACTTCTGCATAAAAATTAGCAGTGGTCTCCTCTTGGTAAATACACCACACAAAAATGTTTAAACTAATTATGGTGCATAGAAAAGGGCCTTTCTTGCAAACTTTGACTGATATCATTTTATAAACCTACAAACCAAAACAATTAAAATATCGTTATTCTTGTTCAAAACTCCCATCATGACGTGTGCACGACCAAATCAATTCTCTAAAAATGTTTTTGTTGTTAGAACACAGCTGAATATTGTCATTGCTCGAAATGACATTGAAATTTGCGACAGAAAAAAATGAAAATAAAAATGATATTTTATCTATATATTGATGTTAAAAAAAACGTTTCCCATCCGAAAGACCGATGCTTTATTCCTAATAAACCAATGAACAAATGGTACAGGAGAACATGACAAAATATCCGCACATTATCAAATCATTAAAGAGAACAAATTTCCCGACTAGCAAGTGGTTCTAATGTTCAGAGGGGTATATGGAAAAAACTGATCTTAATTGTCTGTGAATCATTCGTAAGTACCTTGTAATTGTTTATCATTGGGGTATATTTTGTAAAATAAAAAGTTCAGTAGACACACACCTCAAAGATAATTTTAAAACTGTAAAACTAAATTAACTGATGTGCAACAATCAAGCAATAATTTGTAACATACAATTGAGGGTAGTTTCCCATATGTTAAATATATCTTAAAACTTAATTTTTTTTGGCATTTGCAACGTTCTTAATGATGTTAATTTACAAATTAATTAATCATTTGAAATACTTGAAATTCCAAATAAGAGACTTTGTAAAATACATATAAACATATCAGGCGTTCAAATAAGATTCGAGCATTTGAAGATGCCAGCTTAAGGCTTTTATTCTTGTTAGTTTCAAAGGGGTGTATAAAAATCAATTCCCTTCTTAATCAAGAAAATACAAAAAAGATATTTCCAAAGAGGTCTTGCCTAAAAATCAAGTGTATAAAAAAGACCGAATAAAATGTCAAGTGATTAAACCACCTTTCTACAAGAAACTGGATATTACAAACCATGAGGTTTCAACAAGGTCTTTAGCAAGGAGGGAATTACATAACCCTCTGAGATAATCATGTCAGTTATTGTGGTCATAGATTTGTTTTTGTGTGAAATGTTTTGTTACAAATGTTCATTTTCATAATGTTCAGCTATATGAGCAGTACACTTTTTTCATGAGGGGCAATTAAGAGCTTTTTACAAGGAGTGGTATTTTACCATTGTTGTAGACCCTGTGGAGACCTCTAGATTTGTTAATTTCCTCTGTTATCATAGTTGGAGATCAGTCTCTGACATCTAACCCATGTTTTCATTTTCATATGTAAGTTGTCACATATGTAGTAATCACAATAACAAGTCCAACAAATCTTTTTCTTGACAAGTACTCCAGTTAAAACTGTAGAAAGACTACACAATAAACACAAAATCTAATATCGACTTGGGATAAGTAGTTTTTCGGCCCATTTTTTTCCTCTTTGTTGGTGTGTAGCTTAATATGAATAAAAAGAAAAACAAAAATCCATGTGTGGCCGTTTGGCAAATTTGGCCATGTTCAAAACATATAATAAAACAACTGTGATTTATAGGAAACATACTCACTGATCATCCATCCACCTGTTCCTTTCTTTGTTTTTTTCCACCTGGATACACATAATCGATAAACAACATATTATACTTTACCACATGATAAAGAAATATACATGTATATTTAGTTTCTTCAGCAACACATTCAGTGAGTCCTTATTAACAATTTGTATAATTATTGGTATAAATAAAGATTAAGGTAAAGATGTAACAATTATATTTCTAATAGTTATTGTATTTTGATAATAAATGGTCACTGAAACCCTCTATACACGTTGATGCTCAGATGTTCCCTGTTTACGTCAAAACATTGTTTTTTAAACTTGATAAAATATAATTTTAAAACACATTTTGAATTATATAGATGCAAAAAAATTAATAAATAATAAAAATGAGAAAAAAATAGACAGCGTATTGTGATATTTAATGAAATTTCATCAGACATTAAAGGGGGAATTTGAAACTAAGAATACTTTCCAAGAAGTTTACCTGATACGGGTTGAATCTTTTTTTTACTTTATTGAGTTGTTGAATCGTTTTCGAAGCATAATCAGTAAAGAGGACACGATTATTTCTTGTCTTTTTTTGAAAACCAAAACAATGAATTGTACTTATAAGCACTTGATCTTATACTGATTGTATTATCTCAGTCTCCTATTCCACATTTTACCCTGTTTTGTTAAAATTGTGTGATATGGTGGTTATATATAAAAATAGAAGATGTGGGATGATTGTTCATGAGACAGCCATCCACCAAATGACACTCGATTTCAAACTTCTACAGGTCCTATTACAGCCTAAAATAATGAACCGGAGTCTATACCATAACGGAAGCTGTAAAAGGACCCCAAAATACAAAATCATAAAATAATAAAACACGACAATCGACCTAATCTGGTGAACAAATAACAGTAAATGACTAATTTAACAACGAAAACCACTGAACTAAAACTGCTTGAAACAAGCACATTAAGTATATAGCGGGGTTAAACTAGTTTGTGAGCGCTCAACTCTCACCCTTACCTTGGACATTGGTGTGACAAAACAGCATTGAAAACACACTTAAAAAATCGGTGGAAACGGATTTATTTCTTGAGATCGATACTCAAATTCAACAACAAATACAATTAAATCTAATACATGATACAACAAAAGTATCGACCTCGAAAGAGTACTCGCACTTGCTCTATGCTAGTTCAAAACCCGAAAGCAACAGTTTTTCTGTACCATGTTGTCGATAAAAACATGTCCAATTAAATTTAGTGATAAAATAT
>JAULBM010320895.1:0-13545 GCA_032357055.1 Geukensia granosissima | reverse complement strand
ATAAAGCGTATAAACTTTCCCCAATGTTCAATTGTGCAAATTCATGTTTTTTTTTTTGTTTTTTTTACCGATTGTTGTTATAATTGAATTTTATCACATTTTGGTGGCCTTTTACAGTTTGACGTGGTATGTGGATAAGTGTCCATTATTTAAGGCCTTTAAATCAATTTTAGTCAAATTACATGCATTACAAATTTACATGCTGTCGATAATTTTTATTTTTAGCACTTGCACAATACCTTTTTTCTTTGGCTTTTAATGATATTCTTACACTAAATCCAACCGGACTTGTTTTGATTGTTGTTGTAGCTTTAGAGAACAACGGTTGTTTTCAACTGTGTTTGGATTTTGAACTAGATTGTAGAACCAGCAAGTCACTTTTTCGAGGTGTATATTGTTTTATTTGTTACTGTCTGTGTACTATAAATCGACTTCGAAAGTTATTTCTTATACAGTTGGTTTTTAAAGTTTGGTTTTAATGGCGCTTTGTCACACCACTGTCCCAGGTTAGTGGAAGGGTTGAGTACTCACAAACATGCTTAACTCCGCCACATATTTTATGTGCCGACAAAAGCCAGGAACATGTTACCCAGTGGATGTTGTTGTTTTTACGTTTTTAAGTGTTATTTGTTTTGCAATTTTATTTATTTGGCCGATTGACGTTATATTTAAATGTCATCACATTTTATTTTTGTGGGCCTTTTACAGTTTGTCATAGGGTCTGGACATGTGTTCATTACTGAAGGCCTTAGGGCAGCCTGTAGAATTTTAGTTTGCGCGTTTTGGTTGGCTGTCTCATGGACAATCATACCACATTTCCTTTCTTAATTGAAAGGTATCTACTAAGAAAATGTCGTTTTCATGACGTTTACAGATAAATCTTATCATCTCTCTCGACAAAAATTTTGGAAAAATATTAACAGATATATTCTCAAACCAAACATCATCCATCAAGGTCAATTGACTAATCATATTACAATTTGCATTTCTTTTCGAGGCCTTTCCTTATTTTCAGTACTTAAGAATTTAAACAAATGTAGCAAATGACGAGGGTCGTTAAGGCCAATTTTTGACCCAAGAATTTGGCTAAAAATGAAAATTGGATAATATCTATTATTTTAAATTTTTTGTATTGAATAATGTCTATAAAAAGAAAATCCAACAGAATTTTTAGTTCAATTAGTTTAACAATGGTCACATGACACATAGAAATGTTTAAAATGTGAAAATACTAAAAAAATTATTAATTTGATGCAATATTTGATACTATTTTTGCGATTTTTATATAGATCGCACAAAAAAATCACAATCAAACTTTGCACAATTTAAGATCGCTATCAAGTACAAATGTTTGGTTAAAATATCTTCGTGATGTTTTTGTGCGATCATATCTATTTTGAACAAAACATCTCCAAAAATTTAGTATTTTTACCGAAAATGTTAAATTCTTGTCAAAATAGTCAAATATACCCTTTCATTTTGTCAAAAGGACGAAAAGTATAGAAGAAAAAGTAATGAATTATTAAAAGATAATTATTAAATAGCATTTTCACAAAAACTTTTTATTGTATCACAAACTCTAAAATTTAGGCCAAATATGGGGCTTAACATACCTACTCCTTTATATGGAATGTGCTTAAATATTTGAGGTAAAATATCCTTCAAAAACGGTAAAAAAATGTTGAAAAATGAGACATTTTATCAAAATAGGCATTTGTAGTGAAACATTTAGGCGTAAATGTGCTAGTATTAAAAAGTAAAAAGGGCCTTCATGGTCCTACTCATTTGTACTAAACAATATGCCACAGTATGCCATAAAACAAAATATCCATTTAAAACACCAATACCACACAATTTATATTTTTATTATTCAACTAGGCTTCATATTTAACTGTATTTTGCTGCTCATAAAGATTAACTTTGACGCAGGTAAGTTATATAGTCCTGAATTAAGTTGCACATTTATAAAGGCATAAAAAAATTGTCATTTCCTTTACTTGTTTGGCATATCTAGCCAAATAACATCAACCCTTCAAATTTTGATTTCTGATCTATTCTAGAACAGCCCAAAGTGAATATCTGGCTTAAATTTAAAGATTGGAAAAATTCTTTTTGCAGTTCCTTCTGAAAGGTTGGTAATCAACAAAGAGCGATCAGCTGGTTGGTATCGACTGTCGGCGTACTATCTTGCAAAAATGACGAGTGAAATACCCTTGATACTGATCCAACCTGTCATCTTCATTACAGTAGTGTACTGGTGTGTAGGACTAAATGGTGCTGCAGCATTCTTCGCTACCCTAGGAACAATTATTATACATGCCATCGCAGGCCAGGTTAGTGAAATTTATTTACTGTAACATTCATAATATTTCAGGTACAGTTGACTCTCGTTATCTCGAGGTTGTTGCGACCAAAGATAAAGTTAGAGATAGCCGTAGTTCGACTCAACTGAACACCTAAGAAAGCACATCAAAAGGAAATTATTCAAGAGAAACCTAAAACCGGACCCACATTTCCTATAACGGATTTAAAGTCTGCTATTTGTTGTACAATGTTTTTGTATATGATTAAAATAAATACGCGTTTATTTGTGTTTAGATTTGTTTTTGTGTTTTTTATGTACCTTTTAAAGAACAAGATATCTTTAAGAGTATTTGTATTTGAAAATTACAGTTTCCTTGTTACAGACCTTCCTTTACCGAAAATAATGCCTTCTTTTTGTAAAGGCAAGATTTTAAGTTGACGAAAGTTTCGCTTCTTTGTAAATGTGTTGTTGATTAAATTCATTTGAGATAAGACAAACAATAAATGATAATCATCTGCTCATCTTAATTAGAAATTTATGAACACCCAAGCTCTTTAATTATCGTATTTAATGGTTTTGGTTTCCTAATTAACAGTTGTATATTTTTACAACAAAAACCTAAAGAATAACTAATTATTTTTGATTAGATCAAAAGATTATCTCAGGTAAGCTGTCATAAGTCTGTACAATGATTGGAGTAAAATACATGTACATTGTAAATATTTCGACACCGGAAGCCCCGAGGTTGTTTTGACGTGTATCAGTTCGAGATAACGGAATGAATTTACATTCTTTCCATGACTTCGGGACCATGAAAAAACTAAGAGACAACCGAAATTTCGACTCATCCAATTTCGACTTATAAGGAGTTAAATTACCTAAATATATAGGGAAAAAATAGTGACCAGGCAAAAATTTCGAGTCAACCGAAGATTCGATTCACCGAGTTCGAGAAAATGAGATTTAATTGTATTTTTATTTGAATGACACCCCTAACAGTCAGATGACAAACACAATTCTTGTTTTAGGAATACAGACCAATAAATATTATTATGATTATAAACCGAACAATTTTTTCTCGTTGGTGCCAAAATACCTCTATATTAAAGCTAAGAAAAAATTATCTGGCCCAAAATCCACCTGTTGAATAAAAAACCAATCAGGCTAACCAAATTTGCATGTAAAAATTGCATTATTCCAAAATAATTTTGGGGCCTGGGTGGCCGAGTGGTCTAGGTAGTTGATTTAAAGTTATAACTACAAATCACTGTGGCCTATCACCTATATGGCGCACGTTCTCGCCTGACTTTGTACCATACAAAAAACGGGTTGAGTTTAATTTTCATTGCACATGATAAGGTTTGTCAGTTACCTACCAAAGGTCAGTGGTTCTCTCTGGGCACCCCGGCTTTCTCCACCAGTAAAACTGACCGCCGCGATATGACTGACATATTGTTGAAAGTGGCGTTAAACCCCAAACAAACAAACAAAATCAATTTTCTTTAATACAAAATGGGGGGAAAATAAGCAAAATAAAAAAAACAGTCCCAGGCTATTCAAAAAATCAAATGGTTTGAGGCTTCTTTTCCCACAGGGACAGTATATAGTTTATATAAATCCTAGTATCCCGTAATTGGTGAAGCTGTTACAATTTTCTCTAGGAGAAAAATTCCAATACAAGCTCTTTTTGTACTACATATGTAGATATCTCTTAACTCTGACAGTTTGTGTTCTTTATGTACAGTGTATAGGATTGGACAAGGATTGAATTTTTCCCATTGTGGTATTAAACAATTGTTTTGTGAGTTGTTACAATGGTTTAGGTTGTCATGCACCGAAAAAATCTACATATGAATAACTTTCTTTGTAATCACACGTATTTGTGTCTTAGAGGGTATTTTTGTTCAATTCACTATCAAACAATAGATATTATTGTATAAATTTGAATTGTTTTAGTACAAATATGATAGAGAACAGTTAATGTCAGCATATCAAATGTTTTGTAGCTCAAGGCAGAGAAAAGTCTTCAAGCTTGTCTTCAGACTCATGTGTATTCCTAGTAGGAATTCAGAGAAATTCTTACTTAAATGCCATATGATTAATTGACTACCAAGCAATAGGTTTTATCTTGAAAGTATTGAGAACAAACATGTTGTTGCCTCTTGTATGTCAAAAATAAAGATAATTTTAAAAAATTTAACAAATTTAAATACATGTAGTTGAAAAATTTGAGTTATTACATTAAATAATTGTGAACAGAGATCTTCCTATCTTTAATCCTATTACCAAAAATGCAACATACAAATTATGGATGAATGCTTGGTAGGGAAAAGTGTAATAAGAAATATTTCAGGTGCTTATTGTATATCTAAATTGATCTGCCAAATGTTCAGACTGAGATGTGCTGCTGCTAGGATGTAAAAAGTTCACCTCCTTTTAAGGATTACCTCTCTTTCCATCTAATCTCAGGAAGGCCATATAATATGTCAGACATCCGCAATGACCAACCAAGATTGGTGCTAATAGGGATGGGGAATCGAAAAATTTTCATAATCGATAATTGGAAAAAATTGTAGAACCATAATCGATTAATACTTGATTATAATTGGAAAACAATTATTATACCAAGCTTATATTTCAGTTTTATTCATTAATTATATTACCATTCACTGTGTACTTCATGCCCAGTGTCTGTTTGTTTGGCAAACTGTCCCTCATTTTATAAAGCAAAAGTAATCATAAACTTTTGATTTTGTTTTCCGTGGAAATGGGTATATATGTTGTAAGTTTCGACTTTGTTTTCGGTGTCTTCAACCTCTTCAACTTCCATTGATTCTGCCATTTTGGAGAACTTTTACTATGACCTGAAACAGATTGGACACGAAAACCAGAACAGAAACAGAACAACTTAGCAAACCAAAATTTTCTCACTGATTTTCAATTATTAATTCTTAAACGACCATTAAACAATCATTGGCTATAATCATTTCACCACTAGGTGCTACAACAGAATCAACTTTACATGAGACCATTATGTAAAATGAGATTAAAAATCTTCCCGTCAGAAACTTCTTGTCTTGGTCCCTTTTCAGAATGAGACACATTGTTGTGATTAGCTCCCTTTAATGAGTAACCATATTAGGTAAAATAACAGATAATTAATAAACATTTAGGTCTCATTATACAGTTTCAAGATCTTATGGGCATGAGCATTTTTAACCCTTACACATACTTTATGGGCCAGCCCTAAGCCAGGAACCTGTAGTCCATTTGATGTCATCATTTAGCCCCAAGCCAGGAACCTAGGATCCTGTAGTCCATTTGGTGTCATCATATTGACTAATCGTAGTGTAATTTTGATGTAACACTGCAACCTTGTTATATTGCCATCTTTGGGACCAGGCCAAATCTTTGCAATATGCGAGGGTAGCAATAGATCAATGGAAAATTTACATGGAAACTATAGTAATTTTGGAATAAGTGACTATGCAAAAATGTGGCAGAAACTAAGTGAGGCTTTTAAGAGGTTTTATTGTAATAAGATGTGTCAGTTACTTGCCAAAGGTGGGTTGTTTTCTCCGGGTACTCTGGCTTCCCCCACCAGTAAAACTGACTGCTGTGATATGACTGATATATTGTTCAAAGTGGTGTTAAACCCAAATCAAACAAACAAACAAATACATTTTCAACTTGATTTGTCAATTATTGCTATGTTTGAATATGGTCACATTTTGTTAGCAGACCTTTTACAATTGATGAATGTCTTTATGTGGTGTGTAAATGTATAAAATTGGTGTTTTTAGAGTGACTGTCTTATTGACATTCACACAAGAAACAGCTCAAAACCTTAACTCCTTAGACGACAACTCGAACCTTAACTCCATAGACTACAACTCGAACCTTAACTCCATAGATGACAACTCGAACCTTAACTCCATAGACGACGTCTCGAACCTTAACTCCATAGACAACTCGAACCTTAACTCCATAGATGACAACTCGAACCTAAATACTCTGTAGACGACAACTCGAACCTTAACTCCATAGACGACATAAGAAATCATCACTTCAAGTTAATTGGAATTTCAACTCGGACTCGATTTTTAACTCAAACACTAACTTGAACTCTAATTATAACTCAAACTTGAACTCTAATTATAACTCAAACTTGAACTCTAATTATAACTCAAACTTGAACTCGACTTGATGATTAGTCACACCCTGTTTCTATACTGCTGATGTTTTTATATGAGACACTGATCTCAAGTCTAAACTGAACTACAGAAGCAATTTCATTAATTATTAAAAAGTTTAATCAGGAAAAGGCCTTTTCATCCATTAATTTCTTTGACTAACAAAACCATAAAATCCATCCATTGTAAATATTTATTAATTCCTTTATCCGCATGTACTGACCATTTGCCAGAGAAATTGATTTTTTTCTTAACAAGAATGAAAATGAATCCCTTGTATTTGTCAGTTTTACTTTGTAATCGGAATCCTTTTATTCACATTTAATTATTTGTATGGACTTTATCTGGTGAGTTTATTTTATCAATAAGTGGAAAATTGTATAACTTTAGATATTTGCTAAAAAAGATGGAATTTAATGTAGAATTGTTAGATAGTTGATTATTATAAGGAGTGTCTTCATTTCTAACAAATTTAAGAATATGTATTGAATAGGTTTAAATGAAAGAATCATACACTTTTTTATGGACTTCAAAGTATGAAGAATTTCTTGGCCAAGTTTTCATCTATTTTTGTTCTGAGACCTTTTGCATAAAGATATTAAGATGATTAAATGCATACAGTCTTTCATCATTCATGGTTTAACAGCCTTGGTGGTGCAATGGTTAGTGTGTTCGCCTCAAATGCCGAAGGTCGTGGGTTCGATCCCGGCCAGGCCAAACCAAAGACTTTAAAATTAGTATTTGCTGCTTCTCCACTAAGCACGCAGCATTAAGGAGTAAGGGCAAAGACTGGTCTGCCCAGAGTCAGAATAATGTATCTGGGTAAAGTGGCATGTTTTCCTGCGGACTGTTGCTTTTGTGAGCTAGCACATTAAAAATCCAGCTCAGCGTGTTGATCTAGTACAAAGCAAGGTTCATCATCATCATTCATTAATATGCTGTTGTCCTGAATATCCATGAAATACTTGCCACTGGACGTTAAGCAACATTCAATCAATCATGTATGGTTAAGAATGGAAATTCAGACTTCTCTTGCCTTGGTCTTGTGGCAAGTTATCTTTTTATTTTTATTTTAAGATAAAATAAAAGTTTTATATTTTGATGTCCCTTTTAAAAAACTTTTTTTTCAGAAAAATGAGGTTTTTCTTATAAAATCATAATTTTGCCTGTCTGATTCTGGCTACCAGCCAGTATCACTGAATATGGTATATGTATATAAAAAATATGAGATGTGGCATGATTGTCCATGAGACAGCCACCCACCAAATTACAGTTGAATCTAAACTTCTACTTGCCCCATTACAGCCTTCAACAATGAACCATACCATAACGGAAGCTGTAAAAGGCCCCGAAATACAAAATGTGAAACTATACATTAAACACCACAATTGACCTAATCTATTGCAAAAATGGTGAACAAATAACAATAAATGACCAATTAAACAACAACAACCACTGGACTACAGGTTCCTGGCTTAGGAGAGCCACATAAGTATATTGTAGAAACCAAACTGTGAACTGTGGAGGTATTCTGTCATAAACATATAGTTTACATATTTATATTAAGTTTTTAATGAAGAATATGTGTTCACTCTATTTTAAGAAACCTACCTGCTCTTAATTTAGTTTCTAAAATTGCTTAAACACTTTCAATCAGTTTTTATTTCAGCACTTTCACACCAGTAGCTGGACATTTAAAGGACAAGTCTGGTTAAGCCACATTTTTGGCCAAAGAATTTAATTGACTATGAAATTAAAAGTGGCTAACATCTATTTTTCTATACTGTGTGTATTGAAAATGTCTAAAAATGAAAATCCAGCATTTTTTTAAATAAAAAAATAGGAGATGTGGCATGATCAGTTTAATTTGTTCTACAACGGTCAAATGATACATAGAAATTGCTGTAAATGTGAAAATTCTAAGAAATTACTTAATGTAATATAATATTTGATATTTTTTTTATTTCAAATTAGATCACACAAAAATATTAGAACCAAACTTTGCACAATTAAAGATATGTCACAAATGTTTAGTTTAAATATATTTTAGGGAAGTGTTTGTTCCTTCATATCTATTTTGAACAAAACATCTCCTAAAACTTAAGATTTTTACAGAAAATGTTAAGTTCTTGTGAAAATAGTAAGATGTGCCTGATGTTTTGTCCTGCCCTAAAGATGAAAATTATAGTTATTCATTAGTAATATAAAAATAGGAGATGTGACATGATTGTCCATCAACACAGCTACCCACCAAATGACTGTCAAATTTAAATTTCTAGGGGTCAAATAACGGCCTTCAATATTGACTGAAATCCATACAATGAAGGAAGCTGTTTAAGGCCACCAAGATGGTTGTAAAACAGCATTTTCAAACCAACCTATTGTTTTGTCTAAAAATCGAAAATTTGTGCCAAATGGGGTTTACCGTACCTTCTCCTTTCAGCTTCTTACAGTATCCTAAAAAAGAAAAAGGGATAAGTCACTCTTGAGCAGCATTGATATAAAACATGTTAAACTCTGTTACATACTTTATGTGCCTGTCCCAAGCCAGGAACCTGTTATCTGTGGATATCATTGTGTTTTTGTTTACTGTAAGTGCTAATTGTTTTACATTGTTTACTTTTTGGTTTAATTTCTTGGAACTTTTACAGCTTGCCTTAGGGTTAGACATGTGCCCATTATTGAAGACGTAAGGGAAACCTGTAGAAGTTTGTGATTTACAGGGTTTTGATGGTCTTTACGTAGACAATAACACCACATCTCCTTTTCTATATCTTTTAAACTTAATGAGGAAAAGGTATTGAAGTATGGATACTGTATCAATGTTTTTGTCATAAAACCAGTTTTACTGTATGGAAGGCTTTTAAGAGGTTTTACTATGGAAGGCTTTTGAGAGGTTTTACTGTATGGATGGTTTTTAAGAGGTTTTACTATGGAAGGCTTTTAAGAGGTTTTACTATGGAAGGCTTTTGAGAGGTTTTACTGTATGGAAGACTTTAAGAGGTTTTACTGTATGGATGGTTTTTAAGAGGTTTTACAGTATGGAAGGCTTTTAAGAGGTTTTACTGTATGGAAGGCTTTTAAGAGGTTTTACTGTATGGATGGTTTTTAAGAGGCCTATCTTTACGGAAGGCTTTTAATAGGTTGTACTATATTAAAGGCTTTTAAGAGGTTATACTGAATGGAAGGCTTTTAAAGAGGTTTTACTGTAGGGAAGGCTTTTAAGAGATCTTACTTTATGGAAGGCTTTTAAGAGGTCCTACTGTATGTAAGGCTTTAAAGAGGTTTTACTTTATGGAAGGTTTTTAAGAGGTCTTACTGTATGGAAGGCTTTTAAGAGGTCTAACTGTAGGGAAGGCTTTTAAGAGGTCTTACTATATGGAAGGTTTTTAAGAGGTCTTACTGTATGGAAGACTTTTAAGAGGTTTTACTGTATGGAAAGATTTTAAAAGGTCTTACTGTATGGAAGTATTTAAGAGCAATGAACTTTTATTTTTGATGTTGATATATTTTCTTCAGTTATTGATTGCTTTAAAAATGATTGAAGTTGTCATTAATTGTGCAATTTAAATGTGAATATTTGGTTTTATCCATAATTAAATACTCATGAAAAGCCTTTTATGAAGGTATTAAATTAAAGATTGATTTAAGAATAGCTCAGACTCTTTAATTAAATACAACCACAGGTGCTTGGTGTTTGTATACAGTGTGTATGTACTCTATCTCTAAGTTGAGTGGTCAACACGGTGGGGATAAAAATAGAAAAGTGTGCACATCGATAAACCAATGTTGATGACATCATGTTAATTTCATATTCCTGTCAACTGTCCTGGTGCTGTAATGGTTAGCATGCTCGCCTTGAGTGCGGAAGGTTGTGGGTTCGATCCCCAGCCGGGTCTAACCAAAAACATTAAAATTGGTATTTGCTGCTTTTCCGCTAAGCGTGCAGCATTTAGGAGTAGGAGCAGAGATTGGTCGGCCCAGAGTCCGAATAATGTGTCTTTGTAAAGTGGCATGTCTTCCTGCGGACTGTTGCTTTCATGAGGTAGCATGTTAAAAATCCAGCTCAGGGTGTCAGTCTAGTTCAAAGCAGGGTTCATTCATCTTCACTCATCATTAATATGCACTCATTCTGAATATGCATGAAATATTTGCCACTGAACTTAAGCACCATCCAATCAATCAATCATACTCCTGTCTTTATACCAAATAGTTCCTCTTTTGGAATTATACTGAAGCATCATTTATCAAATATTTGCCTGGTCAAATAGAATTTTAAATAATAAATGCTATTTTTAAGAATTCATTGATGTGTAAACTCAGCCTTTCACTCACAAACTTTAAATAAAGTCCTTTATACTTTATTCAATTTATGACTGAGACAGCCAAGTTAACACATCAATAAATTCCTTAAAATATCATGTTTTACCATAAAACCTGAACTCATCCTGGATTTTGTAGGGTTCATGTTACTCCAGCTTTAGTTTTCAGTGTAGTGTTGTGTGTTCTGTGTTTGTCTTGTGTTTAGTTTTGATGGCTATGGTGTTGTTTGTCTTCTGACTTAATGATTTCTGTCTGCCCCTTTGATATTTTCAAAATCCTTTCATTAGTATTATAAGTTTATTTTATCAAGTCCTTTGATAATATGATCAGATAAGACAGAAAAAGCTCAGTTTCTGGCAATATAACTGCAGAAACATAATATATGGGCACTGTCACCTGCTATAAATCTGAAGTATCACTGCAAAATGCAATTCTTTAAAACTAAAGATAGTAAAGATCCTTGATTCCCATAGATCCATCTTCCAACACATCTTTTTATGCCCCAACCACCTTAAAGTGACATGGGCATTAAGTTTTACCCCTGTATGTCCGTCAATTTTTGTCACAGATTTCTTGGCTTTTATATGTCGGATTAATTTGATATTTAGTCTGAAGCATTATCAGGGTGAGTTGTACCATGTCTTGCCGTTTCAGGTCAGTTGTATGTCTACTTCCTGTTTGCCAAGACATTGATTAAATTTCAATTTCCAAATTTTTCTTCAAAGATTTCTCAGCTTGTGTATGTTGGATTGATGTGACATTTGTTCTGGAGCAATATCAGGCTGAGATGTACCGTGTCTATCATTTTTTCTATGCCTTGTTTGCCTTGAGCAGTGGCATCTATGTTCCTCTATATTTCGCAAATCTGTATGTTACGTAATAAGTATGTTTATGTAAGAGTTATCTCCCACGTAGGACTGTATAATAATAAAGCTGTATATTGAGAAAACTTTAAATATTGCTATTTTTGGCAAAATCCATAATATTCACCAAGAGAAAAAAAATCATTGATAAAATAAACCAAAAGATTGATTTTTATCTGAAATAAAACTTAAATTTCACCTTAAGTTTAAAGCTATATCAATATACCGTCCCATATGGGAGACAACTCTTACAAATCCAGAGATACTAAAAGACCGAATGGACAACAAAATAATTTAACACACTCTTGGGCTTCACTTTTTCCTTAAAACAATAATAATTGGCTGATGGTCTTCACACCTTCCTGAGTTGTTTTGTTTCTCTTAAGGATGTTCAACTATCAAACAGTTATAGACTTGTGAAAGCAATTGTTTGTTTAAACATTGCAAACTGTAGGGATGCAACAAGGATTTAAAAAAAAAAATCTTGCAGTGATTATGTCCAAAAATGTAATGGTGCAGAGATGGAATTTGAAAAAAAAAATCTGGTCCAATGTCTAACCCTCGTGTGATTTTGTAAGGGTAAGTTGCTTTGAATACACATGTTGATTTGCTTTCTTTTGAATCTGATTATACTATCACATTGTGAGGTATTTTGGAAGATGTAGTGAGTGTTTTCTGATCTAAACATAGATAAAGCTGTGAAAATATAAAATGGAAAGGACAAGTTTTTTTAACTGATCCAGTAGTTATCATAACTTTTGTGGCATTTTTTTAACTAAGTAAACTTCCCATGTCATTCAAGTTATGGGAAGGACCCTGTGTATGTCTCCTTAAAATAAAAAAAATATATTTATATAGAATTATCTCTGTTTTCTCAGAAGCCCTTTTCAACCCTTCTCCCCCTCCTCAAAATTCCAGATCTGCCCCTGTCTCATTTCTAGTTTATATATATTCATATTTTTCATCGCTGTTTTCTCTATCTTCAGCCCTTTAAATCTACTCTGCCTCCTCAAAATTCTAGATCTGCCCCTGTCTTATATCTAGTTCGTATATATTCATATTTTTCGTCGCTGTTTTCTTTATCTTCAGCCCTTTAAATCCACTCTCCCTCCTCAAAATTCTAGATCTGCCCTTGTCTTATTTCTAATTCATATATATTCATATTTTCCATCGTTGTTTTCTCTATCTTCAGCCCTTTAAACCCACTCTTCCTCCTCAAAATTCTAGTAAGGTTAGCAGATCAATAAGACTGTATATAATGCCTCTGTTTCACTGAAATAAATAAAATAGCAATTTAATAATATCATGCCAATTATGTTAAAATCTTGGAACCTATATTGAAAAATATTTTTATTTCTTGGTCCTCTGTGTTAATATTTATTTAGGACATTGTCACATTTTACAGAAGTTACTAGATCCACTAGTAAATGTCAAATAAAAGCTTCAAAAATAATGAATGTATGATGCAATGAATGACAGGTACTCACTTATTTCTTCCATTTGGTGATGCAGCTGCACTTAAGTTTTTTGTTGGGTGACAATATCGCTGTTCAAGGAAATTTCATGCAGAAGGAACAATTCTTAGAAATGTGTTAACTGATAGATTTTCCTAGAAAATCTGAAATTACATAGTACACAGGAAATGGTAGTTACACATGGTAAACACATGTAAAATATCCTGTGTAGATATCCTGTGTAGATATATCTGATAGTGGAGTGATGACACCAAAGACAGACCTGTCAAGTCTCACGGAATTAGAGTGAGACTCACGCAATTTGATCTCAATTTTTTGAAAGTTTTGCTATGGCAAAATCTTTCTATGTTGCCATCTATTTCAATAGATAACACTACGAAATTCTG
>JAULBM010320884.1:0-13545 GCA_032357055.1 Geukensia granosissima | reverse complement strand
GGATTTGAGTGCTTCTTTTGCTATATTTGAATATTTGACTTCCTATATTTCGGTTCTAATGCTACTGATGAGAGGTTCTTCCTTGAAATGTACATATAGCATACTTAAATTTTCCATATTTATTTAACATTGGTAATTTTGTATTTTGTTTAATGTTTCTTTTTGTAAGCAATAATATATAGATAAGATTGTTTCAATGTAACTTAATGTTTGTCAAATAATGTCAAAATACAAAATTACCATGGGAGAGATTAAAAGTGCATCGTTCAAAGAGACAAGACAAATTTGAAACAAACTAAAAGATAAAACGTAAACAAAAAGAACAGAAGCTTGGAATCCACTGACTCCTTTACAAAACAGGAGTTTGGATCAGGTGCTTATGATAAGTATGCATTCTTTGTTTTCCCGTGCAACACCAGTCGTGGTTTTCTTAATGTCAGAATCAGGGTCCAATTAGGATGTCAAAATCAGGAGTTTCAATTTGTGTCAAATGCGGAAAAAAATCAACAAATCCTATTTAAACAGAAACCAGGATTCCTGGTAATATCCTTAGCGAGTTTCCTTCGGGAATTCTTGGATATTGACTCAGATCAGGGCAAATGAATTAAGATGGAATCTCCACTAAATTACCGCTTACGATTTTTAATTCTTGAACGCCTGTTTTATTTATTATGTGTATCCCAATATATCACCTATATTTTTTAATAATTTTTATAGATAATTTAAATATTTTATGCCTATCGTAAACGGTAAAAAATAGAAAAAGAAAATGTATAACGTCACTTCCGTTGTTATTTCTTTCAAAATGGGAAGACGTCATATTTGTTGCAATGGATTTGTTAACAATAACGTCACTTGGGTCTGGGTAATTCTCAAATATGGCGGATGTTATGAAACCCTTCGCAAAAGAGAAGTCACTCGCTCTGACCTGGGGTTATATTGTAGTGAAATTTATGGAACGAAAATACTTCCCCAGGATGCCATGTTATTTAAATAGGATTGGAATTAGGTGTCATGAAGGTAAGCATCTCCTGTCTTGCGCGCCACACCCATCGTGGAATCCTAAATCTCAAATCCGGGTTAACGTCAATCCGAGAAGTGGTCAACTTATATATTTGTATTAAAATTATAAAGTAGAAGATTTTACTTTTAAATTTCAGTTTTCTACCTTCTCATTCATTTGTTATTAATCTAAAGATAGTTTATATTGTGAAAATCTCATTTCCTTTAATTGATAATATTATTTATCAGACTCATCCAAATTGGTAATCAATTTAATACTGGACTCTTTATTTCACTTCTTATGTGTGGATATTTCTGTCTGCCTACATTATGCACATGTATTGCATAAACCTTGTTAAATGTTTCTTTTGTAAGTAATAATATATAAATAATAATGTTTTAATATAACTTAATTGTTGTCAAATAATGCGCCCCCCGGGGTATAATAATAGGTCGTCCGATTTCTACGCCTGCAGGTAGAACTTCTGGTAAACGGGCATCCGTTAGTTCGAGCGTGATGTATAAATACTTGAACTCCCCTTCTGAAAGGTTGTGCCGGGGAAAGAATAGGCACCAGTCCTCTAAAAGGGGTGTCCCTGATTGTGGGGGATATATAAATTCACAATCCGTCAAGAGGGAGACGTTAAAGACGCCCGGTGTTTAGGAAATGCCACGTCTTAAGCACGTGAAAGACCCCTTGTAACATCTCATTCTGAGTGGTCAGTAGGCGGCCCGTTACAAGGCTGAATTTTCCGCCCCTATCCAACCCGCAATTTTCCAAATGGCAGTCTAAAAGTCCTTCCCTTACCGGTCCCTTGCTCACAGTATACATATTGATTTATTTGAATAGTGCTTTATATTAGGCATCTTATAAGCTCAAGAACCTATGCTGAAAGGTTGTTCCACTCCAAATTTTATGAAAGTTTTACCCCTATCCCTAGAAATTTTAATCATATCTATTCAAATAGCAGTAATGTATATCAAAGAAACCTAATATATGTCTTTAGATAGAGTCAATTGCTAGAAAATGATAACAAAAATAAAAAAATGCATTAACAGATATAAAAGCCCAGATTTCTTCTTAATTTTTCGAAAAATGTGTGATTTACGAAATATAGATTTTTTTCAAAATGCTACGCAAATTCCCTTTACCCAACTTTTCAGTATTTCTTTTGCCCATGGTACTATTTTAATTGCATAAATGAATTTAAAAATGATAACTGATGAATAATATTTTACTTTTTATTGTTTTTAAAATAAGTTTAGTGACAATAATTACCAGTTTTCTAAGAAAAATATTAAGAGAGTCCAGCCTTTTTTTCTATAAATCCAAGGGGAAACTTGGACATGCAACATGATATTTGACTTTTTCTTGAGTTAGTACATCTGTTTCTATATCTATTATCAGAAATTTTGTTTTAACAAGTAATATTTTGGTTAATTTTCAGGAAATTGGATTTTACTCAGTGTAGGGATAATTCTTGCAAATTTTCATTTTATGCTATTTTGTACGCTATTTGCATATAGATGAGATGTCATATAGATTTTACATTAAAATTTTTTATGTTTTTCAAAAATTCAATGTACCATTTATCCAATAAGCGCCTTACTTTGACATTCTTGTAAATAAATTTGAAGTAAAAGCGGAAATCCTTGCCCTTATCCTTCCTCAATTTAATGAACATAATCATGTTGTTGCTTTTCAATGAGATTATTTCAATTTTTTGACATGTATTCTGCTGAAAAGGTGTGTTTGTAACTTGAATATGAAAATTAACACCCTTGACAGCACCATTTAATATTTCTGTTCCCCATCAAATGTAAAATTAATCTGTAAAATGGTAGTTTTTAGCAGTTCAGATTTCCCATTCTCCGCTTTATTTTTGTAAAACCGTTTTATTGCGCTTATGCAGCTTGTGTGGCAAAACAGGACCTTAAAATGGATTTGGTTATACCTTATTCATAAAAACAACTTCATAAAAATATCCAGTTTTAAGAACCGGGGAACAATAAACTTGATTCAAAAACTTAACGTGATCAATCATGCATAATTTAGTACGCAAGGACATAAAATTAGTAAAGACATGGTTATGCTCACAGTAATGAAAATATACAAAAGGTTAAGTACCAATTAAATATGGTGCAAAAATTAACCATGACCACCCACGAATTGTCGTAGAAATGAGGACATGAAATACGAAGGGTAACTGGATTTGTTACAATTTAACTACATACCAAATACCACGATTCTAGGACCACTGAAACATATGAAGTTAAACTTCGGGCAAAAAATTAACAACTTAACAAGACTGAGGAGAGGCTGCTTGAAATGGCTGAGGTTTACACTGCCACTACATACCAAATATCAAGATGCGACAATTAAACCATACGTGATTGCGCATGCATGAAGGTGAATTTGAGGCCATAAAATGTGTACTCAAAAGTTTGCATTTACAAGCACAAGCGTAAGCAGCTTTAGTTTCAAACTCCATCGGATACAGTATCTTCATCTCCCGCCTTTTGCGACTTCGTGTAAGAACTTTGATGCATTCGCGAACAAAGCATCAGGTTATAATAGTAATATAACTATGCTTTCGACAGTCTGATAGTGGCATTAACATGCATTAAATACCTAGAGGCTCAGTGGGTTGAGTCTGTGTTGCTTACCCGACACAAAACCACATAAATATGTTTATATTAGGGATGTCAAAATAAGCCAATTTTGACATTCGAGTACCTTGTTCCCAATACTCGAATATATTCGAATACTCGGTAATACTGTGAAAGATAATTAAGTCGTCATAGAGAGGCAAATGCTAGGACTAATAAACTGACTTGTTTTCATAATATGACATAAGAGGCATAAAACAAATGGAAAACATGTTAATTGTTTCAAATCAAGCTCAAAACTCTTCATCGGCTTATCCCACCCTTTTTTCTATTGTGTTTGTGTTAGTATTACGGATCATAATGGAGACAATTTTCCGTTAATTAAAATAGCAGTTCAAAGTTGGTCAATCGACACACTAGAAAGGATCACCGAAGGGGGTGTTACCTTTGTTTTTGTTGAGAAAAATAGTTTGATCACCTTCAACAAGACTGCATGATTGGTTAATAATCCTTAACAACCATATTTGTAATAGAAGTCGTTTTCAGAAATCATTTTCAATGGCGAATTGAGTAATCCAACTAATGTTGTCTGCGGGGTTGGCTTGACATCGAAGTCGCTATTCGGGGGTTTTGTTCATAAATGATCGTGCAGAATTGTAGTACAACAACAATATTATAGTTCACTTTCCTGTGATGTGCTCTTTTTCATCTGCCGATCTTTTAAAGAACGATCATACCGCAGATTTGGTGGGCATTTTGTACACTGTCTCACTTGAAGTTTTAACTTATGTGGTAAATTTATTTGTTTAAAGGTTTCTTAAAGTGTAAGGGTAATTAATGCAGGTAAGTTTTAGGATGTGTATCATAATTATGTAAATGATTAACTAAAAGAGATCAAGAAAAGTCCCGAGTATACGAGTTCATATGTATTTAGTATTCGATAATCGGTCATATTGAGTGATACTCGGGTATTCGAGTACATATTGACATCCCTAGTTTATGTATATTGATTTTTACCAGGTATATATAATTTCAAGAGCTCAAGAAATTTCACAAAGAATTTTTCGTCTAATTTTTAATTGTATAAAAAAATGAGTGGAATTCATTTGTATATACCACCAGCCTATGTATTGATGATGATGATGATGTGTTCCAGCTGTGTATTCTTTCAACAAATTGACATTTTTTTTTTTTTCGGAAAATATTCGTTTCCAGACTCTAACTTGAGTTTGGTTTATTTCAACTTATATCATATTAAGGAATAAGGAATACTGATTCCTCGTGAAATAATGCAACAAAAATTACATTAAGCATTTTATTTGTATATCTTACCGTTTTCGAGATTCAAGGGACAAAAGGGGGCTGCAAAGTGTCATTTAGACCTAAACCCTACTCTAACCACTCCATGATTGTATCAGCTTTTTTGAATTCTGTGTACTATATTTCCTTAATAAAAAAAAACAATTTGTATACGTACAGTTCATTATGTTTTGCATTAAATGACGTCTAGGACAACTGTCCCCACCAATTATTCCCTAGGTCAACACCCCCCTAGAAAAACCGCCTCCTCCATTTTTCATATTTATTTAACATAATTTTTGTGTACATAAAATATAACTAATGATAATCAAAATTTGCTGACTTTAGCTTGTCCAAGCTATTTATTATTAATAGACAAGGTATTAAAAGATCAAAAGATGAAGAAATGAAGAAATAAATGATAAATAACCATCTTTTTGTACAAAATGTAATATTCATATAAACATGTTTATAAAAGTAAAACATTTTATTGGGTTTTTTTTGGGGGGGGGGAATAACTGTCCAAGGGGGCAAAATGTTCAAAGGAGTGACAAAATTTTCTTGGGGCGATCGTCCTAAGTCGGACATTTATCCTAGGGGGCAATTGTCCAGAGGGTAATTGTTGGTAGCAGTTGTTCAGGGGGACAGGTTCCAGAGGGTAGTTGTCCTGATCCCCATTTAATTATGTTTAGTGTGATTGCATTGCTTCCTTAGATCATCCGACTATACTTTGGTTCCCCTTGAATTCTATTTTTGTTCAATAAATTTTTACATCGGAACCTTTGTAAATCAAAATATCATATGTTCCAAGATAAAGTCGCATTAAAAAAGCGTAAACGTATATCTTAGTAGTAAACTAAATGACATGAATAAAAATAAAACCAGGTTGATAGAAGACTCTACATGAGTGGTCAAAGCATTGACAGTTATAAAACATCGTTACATATCCATTGGTATTCCTATACAAGTTTTACAGATACTGCCATTAAATCAGCAAATCCAAAATCACCTGAAATAAACGAATATAAAATAGTGTTTAAAACAACAACCAAACGAAAGGTATGCAAACTGAAAACACAAGTGTCTCGGAAAACAAGAACAAAATAAAAGGGATGAAAATCTATTGAAATGAAACTTAGCTGCAGATCTTATGATGTGATCAATAAAAGGGGGACCAAAATTGAAAATACAATATCCTCACATTGTTGAAAAAGAGTATCCACTTTTACTTTCATACAGAACGTACTAACGTAATGTCTCTGTTTTTCAAATCGCTTGTTTTGTTGTATATCAATCACCACAGAAAACAGTTCGCGTGTTTTTATAGTTAAAAGTGCTAAATGAATGTTAAACTGATATTTTTTATATATTGAATTTTCATATTATGAGACACATATCTGGACAAGTATATAAATGCGAGTTATTTGAATTAATCAACTCTCTCACTGGGATCGTGGATTATTTTCAAAAAACCCAAACTTATCCATAGTTTCTCCTAATGACCGGTCGATTTAGGCTTAAGGTAATATACAGCCGAGAAAACCAACCGGGTGTTATAGACGCTCCATGTTTTTTGTAACCTGGAAAGCCGTCTAGAAGAATATTTTGTTCTATGCAATAGTAATGACATAGCGTACCTTCGTTATCATAACGCCCTGCTTGGTTGCGCGTGGCGTACATAAGGTATGGATATTCTAAGCCATAAAGTTTATCAAACGCGCATGCATTTGGTGAACGGTGTCGAGTGTCAACTACCATCAACCATCCGGCATCATTTGGACATCCACCATAATAACGATTTATATGAAAATGGCGATCTGCTTCATAATACCTATATGTATATTAAACAGCAGTATAGGGCAACTATAAGAAATTAATTTCAATTTATTGAAATTAAAGTTCTTTGTTCTTGGCACTTATTTAATTCTATTCTATCATGAAGTAATTAAATAATCAAAACACGAAGATCACAAAACAAAAACAAAAATACTTATTCAGTTTAAACATTTAAACCTGTTTGAGAAACCACACAACTTTGACAACTATATTACGTAAACGAGTCTATGTTTTTGCTTATCTAAAAATATTCCATTTGACTTGTACACTGCATTTTTGAAATAATTTTTCCATTTGCTCTTTCTAAATCATATATTAATATTGAATATTTCAAGCGGTTAAAAAATTTTTAAAGTTCCAAGTGAAAACCATTTTACCCTTTGATAGAGAAGTAGTTTGTTGTTGCAGTTCTAGACAAATCAGTGTAAGTGCTCTGTAACAATCTTTCCTTTGAAAACCAGCTGATACTTGTTGATCCTTTGCCATCAAACAAAAACATGGCATCTACGTGTCTGCCTTTATACAATTCCACTTTAACCTATAACATAACGTCTTATTTATTATTTTCTCTGCAGCTACCATAAACGGGACATTATGCGTACCAAATCTTTCACTTGCTTCGTGTATTGTTTATTAATGTTTATACACCAGTTAAAGAACTCTCTCTCTCTCTCTCCCTCTCTCCCTCTCTCTTGCAGAGTGTAGGTTTTCCTGTTTTTAGAGTCCCTATCTTTACCTTACTGAAGGATTCGCAAACTTTCATTATTTTTAATACTAATAATATTGCCAATTCGCTGAAAGCAAATAAATACTCGACAAATAATGTCTGCAACGGGGCTTTGAGCAAAATTGCCTTCGGAACTTAAAGTAAACTAAGTTCGGATGTGACAAGGTTATTAAGCAAGGTTTAATGAATGTAATTCTTAGAGGGGAAAATCCAATGCCCCCTCCACAACAGTTTTAATTTTATTAAACAAATGACCGTATACAAGAAAGTCACAGTGACATGTGTTGAATTAGGTATGGGTCATTATGATTGAAAGGCATCGACAAATGTACCTTTTAGCATTTTATCGATGTAAGTGTCCCATCGAGGAAGTGCAAGAGGGTTATCAAATGCGGTATGTCTTCTTTTACGATAAACAAAATTTTGATCAGATATGAGATTCAACTGAACTATCTGATAAAGTCAAAAGATGACTTCCGTATGACAATTTCGCAAAATGTTTTTTCCAGTGTATTAAGACTTTAAATGGGCTTATAGAATTTCCAGTTTGTACCTGATATATGAGATCCTCTTTCCAATTCCAGTGATCAATAATGCTCCGTCTTTGATGATCCTTTGCACAACTTTCTTGTGTTAATTTTAATGGGTCATTCATTGGAGAAGGAGTTACCCACGACCTGTAAACGTCTCGTTTGTTTCCAGGACATGCTACAAATACCGGAACCCAGTCTGAAATGTAAAGTTTAAGTGAATAATTATCAAAACTAGTGTATATTTTTTCTGGCACGGCGTTGGGGACTTAAAGCTATGGTTTTAAAATACATGTGTATGATTTCTTTTAACACTTGTTAGGGAGCCTCAGAAAAAAATAAAATTTTGAAATTTCCTCCAAGAAAAAGATGGCAAGAGAGAACATCGTTATTACCATGAATGATCAACAAATTATTAGCTGTCCAAACATATAATAATTTTTTGTTTGCTTTACTTTCTCTTTATTTACAGACATATGTATGATTCGATGGTTTCGTACTATAATTTTTGTCAAGCTTTCTTGGAGTGCGATTTTGGGCTAAATTAAACGATATTTGTGTTTCCGCGTCCACTTTTAAAATCTGGATTGCTGTTTCTCACATCTGGGACAATGGTGGCCGTGATTTTCACGGATCAAGATTTCTCTATCTTACACAGGGGTTGGAGGACAAGCTACACGCATTTATTTCCGCCATATTTATTTTCCCTGATAATTACAATTATATCGTTTACATTGGGATTTTAAGTCATTCGAGGAATTACTATATTGTTCTTATAATATAAAATGGAAAAATCAACGATCATTGTGGAATTTAAATTGTGTGAACACGCCGCTTTTTCAAAAGCGCAAACTTTTTCACCCGCTCATTTTATGTGACGTTGCATTTATGGTAACAATGGTGTTCAACGAGTGTTATGTGATTTGAAGATATGAAATGTGAGAAAAAGAATCTAACACCGCCTAAAGTACAAGACAGAAAATCTCAGACACCCTCGGGTGTCTGAGATTTTCTTGTCTTGCACTTTTGGTGGTGTTAGATTCTATATGTCACCGCCCTTGAGCCGAAAAGTGGATTTGTCTGTCCTCGTCCATTAGTGGGAAGCTGGATTGTTGTATCCTCGCCACTAAGTCGAAACATGGACTGCAGCGTCCTTTCCCCTAAATCGAATCCTGAATTGCTGCGATGGCTGTAAACTATTTGTATATATACTTTATATCTGTTTCGATTGATGAAATCCCCCCAAAAATATTCTTACCCGAGTCGTTGTTTGTTGATGTCACTAACTCCTCCTGTATACCTGTTGAGTTACAAACAATGTTTTCAAGATGATCCCTGATATTCTGCTTGATTTTGTCGCCTAGGGTTGTAGTAATAACACTGTCGATGTAATTCTTTGCATTTTGGTTGAAATCCGCCATACTAAGCATCGCATATAAAGGAGCCTGTTTGTCATCAATCAATTTGATCTGGACATTTTCTGATACAGCTACTGTTTTATTAAACATGTTAAAGGTGAAAAGAGCCAATAAGGTGACAAAGGATGTAATATAATCCATTGTAGTGTAAAGAGTAATCTTCATCGAATAACAAAATACACTGAAACCTGTGTATGACAGCGACAATATTTTTTCACTATGGTTAAGTAACTATTTAAATTGGTAGGTAAATGCTGTTTAATATAGAAATGTGTCATTTGGAGAAAATTATAATCATCTACAATTACTACTAATAATCATATCCTGTATTGTCGGAAGTTTAAAATGTTAAAATACTCCATGCAATGAATGGTTTTATGGAACATTTCAATATACTATATTCCCACAAAATTATACCCGAAATTAATTAACATAGTAAACTAGATCAATTGCTTTTCAGGAACTCCAGCAAACTTTTGGCGCTGTCCCGAATCGTTGAGATGTTGTCTTGTTTTATGTACTATATAGAGTTGTGCCCTTTCATAAAGAACAGGGTTGTTGAAAAGCAAGTCAAACAATGGATAATTAATATTGTGAATTTTGTTAAACTATACGCACATTTCAGGGTGCAATCTCTCATCAGTATCATTAGAACCGAAACATTTGAAGTACGAGAACCACACAGAGTAAAAGAAGCAATCAAGTCCAAACAAATCGAAATTAGAAGACAATGCGAAAGTAGTGACAACACAAAGTGCAATACTTTTCGGAGGCTTTATGTATTTCAGTGCTTTAGAATATAAAAAATGCAGCCAATTTTTGTAAAACATTGTTTGATAAATTCACGTCCGACAAGTCTGACAACCGGGTTGTTAATACCTTGTGGACCTCTAGACCACCAGCAGAGGTATCGACCAAGAGGTTTCAACATACAACTTTCTTAATGTATAATTTTGTTGTTATATGTGTTACAGTTGTTTCTTTCCACCATAAACATTCTTTCCGGTTGGATATAATAGTCCAATTGCCAATTAATAGGGGATTGCGCCGAATTTGTCATTAGGTGTTACACGCTTATTTTAAGGATAGCAACTCTAGACCGGACTAAGTCTGCGATGTCCAATGCAATCAACGAAAAGCAAAATAATTCTCTCTTGATCTGAATGATTTTTAGCCTTCAACGTTGGTGAAAATGGATTGATATAGTATGAACTTTTACGTGTTTGTTTTTGTTTAACATTTTCATAAATTTAAAATGTCAGCGTGCTGATTAATAAGAGTTTGGTCGCCAATTCTGAACACTTGTCCAGTGTCACATGATCTCATTTTCTATGAAATTACTTTCACTTAGAGTTAGAACGGAAACAAAATCGGTTATTGGCAAACAACCTTTTCCCAAAAATAAATTTTTTAGTAACATAACACACTATAATGGGTATTTACATGGACGGAGTTAAGAACACTACTGTAGTTCATCCACAACATAGAAGTAAACAATTTACCCTGAAATTTTATACCCGGAATAAATCCACGCTTATACGTGTACACATCAAGGAGTTACCTCTCATCAGTAGCATTGTAACCAATAAAACAGGAAGGGGAAGATCCGAACATAGTTTAAGAAGTACTCAAGTCCAAACAAATAGAAATAGGAAGCCATAGCAGACGGTAGGGACAACAACGAAGTGCAATTAATTTATTTGACTTAATCACGTCACATAATTTCAGGAAATAGTAATTTTCCGTAGTTTTTATTAATTTTATGGGGTTTTTTGTTGTTCAGTCTGACAATTTATACTTGCCTTCTGGAAAATAAGCACAAAAGTGTGGAATACGAAATATGGTTTTTGTGTTTTTCCTTTGGTCTTGAGAATTCTATTATCAGGCGACTACGCTGACATGAAAAAATATCGTTAATTCCATTTTCTTTGACGTCAACAAGAAGACGACGTCAATGACGTTACGTGACAATACAGCGATAACATATTATTAATGGTCATCTATACTCGATCTCTCATATTATCAATCTTGAATCGAAGACCAACGATAATTTACAAATATTCCAGGAAGTATCAGCATTAAACCTATTGCCGCAAAATGGTTATTTTGAATTATATTTTGCCAAATGAAAAGTGATAACGTTTAACTCACCTGTGTGTATATTTATCTGGAATAAGAGGAGAACCACATTCAATGTTAAACACAAGAAAAATATAATAGATATTTTATGATGAAAACTATATAGGTATATTTGATTCAATAATAGATGTTACATTTTCCAAAACATTCTTACTGGCGAGTTTTCACATTAGTGAATTTGTCTTATAATTTACTAATAACTTATTTGCCTCGAACAGTAATGCACTTAGTAGTTGTCCGTGCCGTCGGTTTTGACTTCCCATTTCGATTTGTTTGGATTTTAGTACCTTTTTTGCTATATTTAAATCTTTGTCTTCCTATATTTCGGTTCTAATGCTACTGATGAGAGGTTACTCCTTGAAATGTGTATATAACATACATAAAATTTCCATTTTTATTTAACATTGGTATTTGCACTATCTTGAGTACTATAACAAATAAATAGCAGAATAAATCTCGCCGTTTTTATCAATAAAAATGACCCACAATATTGAATTAATGCACAAGTGTGGGATATACGTGCAAACCATTCTTCATCTAATCATCGTCATCACATTTTTGGCCATTTATAATTTGAACGAGTGGGTGTGGATATGTGTCTATTGATGAAGGCCTTAGTGCAACATGTAGATGTCTCTTATTCATACGTTTTTGGTGGTCGTCTCGTGGAAATTTATACAACATCTATTTTTTCTGTATCAAAGTCCACTGTTTCAAAGGTAGCTTAAATTCACAAACCCTTACATAAGTGAATATACTGCTTTCAACGCTAGAGTGTAATACGTAATGATGGATGCTACAAATGACCAAAATATAAAAAAAATCTTATTATTTTTGGTGTTGTTAGCTTCGAAGAAGCAACAAACACCCTAGCCATCGGTCAGTTTGTAAATCCTATAAATAACATCAAATTCGTGGTAAATTGAAAACTGCTTAAATAGGGTCTTTGAACTTGCTCAATACCATGTAAATTGCGCAATATACAGTGATATACTGTTTCAACATTTCAATTTCCGGCAAAATCAGTTTGATTTTACATGAAAAGTTTGTTTTTGCCTCTGTTTAAAGGGAAAACATTACAAAATTGCGTAATGTTTTTTTGGTAATGATGAGGTCAACCAAAATAGGGCAAAAATCGAAAGTTTTAAAAAAACAAGAAATTGTTATTTATTTCATGGTTTGTCTTCTTGTTAAGCAGAGAAGAGTCAGCTACATGCTGTTTAAATACCTCATATACATATCGTATTTGTGTAAAAACATCGCACAATAACATTGTAAATAAACTGGTTTCCTGTTGAGTTATGTATCGATACACTGTATCATCAAGAATGATGGACCAGTTTACGTAAACAAACTACTTTTGAAATTCTCGGGAATATATTCCACTTGCATTTTGGCAGGGAAATATTAAGTCCAGAGACGATCGATTCTATTTAAGGCGGCTTGGGCGTAGAAACTTACAAACATTGGTAGTAAATAGTTATGCAGTACTACTGTTTTGTTGACTGTTTCTGTCCTGGTACAATGCACTGGAAAAATTTAAGCATATCCTGGTGTTGCTTATAATGTTGATGCAATTGGATGTGCGGGTTCCACGTGTATGTAAATATTAGGGTAAAAAAAAGTGAACTTGAAGTTTGATTCACTCACGTTGAGTATAGCAGTTAACCCCTCCAAAAAATAAAGATTTTTAACATAATAGAATCATGACAAACAGTTTTGATTTTTTTGACTTGTACATTTGCATTGTTTACGGTTGGTTTGTTTTACCTTTTAAATGTTGCTACCTTTTAACCTTAATCATTAAGTCTTGTATTTCTGTTTTAAAGCCATCACACAACATTTACTCAACTCTTTTCTTAGCTCACCTGGCCTAAAAGGCCATGTGAGCTTTTGCCATCACTTGGCGTCCGTCCGTCCGTCCACAATTCACATTTTAATCTTCTCCTCTGAAACCACTGGGCCAATTTGAACCAAACTTTGG
>JAULBM010320863.1:0-13547 GCA_032357055.1 Geukensia granosissima | reverse complement strand
TTTGTGTGGGACTGACAAAAATTTTAGTTTTGCCAGTCCTATGACTGACAGAGCAAAACAAGTTTTCGCGGACTCTGTTTTAATTCGATTTTGATGAGGTTTTTCCCAAAGATTCCTCATGAAAAATGCAACATAAGTTTTTGTAAAATAAACTGTATTTATAAAAGAGTAGGGATTTTTCAGGGTACTCTCACGGGCTGAATATCTGCCACACTCCAAATGAAAATAAAGCTTAGTTTTTCCCAAATGGTCATCGAAATTCCCAATGTGTCAGTGAAAAATTCATATCTGAAACGTTTCATTTGTCTGTAGTTTACATTGATTTTTAATAAAAAAAATCTGTTCGGTTTTTAAATACCATCGAACTTAATGTCTGGCAATTATACCATGGTTGTTGGAAGTTTCAAGAATGGAAAAAGGAAGCCAATGTAACTTTTAAACAGAGGTTGAAAATTCCATAAGCTTGAGGCCCGTGATTCACATAATTGAAAGTTGGACTTTCAAGAAGAAAAAAAAGTCTGATGGGCTAAGCTTTTTCTGAAAATTATTTTTCCCCCAGAAAAAAATTTTCTGTTTCAGTCCTTTCCATCATAGATTTAAATTGAGAAACATGCCTTCAACAAGGTTAAATTATTGTTTATTTACGATGTTTAAAAGGGGTTTAAGTACGGGGGAGAGAGACTCTTATTCATTGAAAAGTTGTCAAGATTTTTTGGCATTAAAATTTAAATTTGTTAATATGAAACAAATAAAGTTTTACTTTGCAAAGCTAGAAAAAATTACTTAAAACACCAATATAAATGCTTTTATCAATTTGTCTGCAGATCCACATAAAGCTAAAAATGAAACTATTTATGATGGTTCAACAATAAAAAAATACAAGTCAGTAAACTTATATTTGGCTATGGCTGTATGAAACTGTCAAAAACATATTTTATACTTGTGTATGCAAGCTAGTAAAGCAACATATTAACATAAAAATTTACAATGTTTCATAGAAAAAAAAAGAAAGTTTGAACCAAATCAGAACCTCCCACACATTTGTGTTGTAATTGTTCTCAGAAATCCATCATCACTGTAACCAAATAAAATTAAATGTCTAGAAAATGCTGATAATTTTTCCTTATTGACAAATTTAGCTCACCTGACTGAAGGATATGTCAGCTATTACCATCACTTGGTATCCATCATTATCCGTTGTCGTTAACATTTGAAAAAAATCTTTTCCTCTGAAACTAGTCTACTGAATGGATTTGGATGCAACTTGGTATGACTGTTCCTTAGACTATTCAGCAGCAAGTTTTAGATCCCTTGAAAAAACCTGGCTTCTGTTACTTTAAATAGAACATAGGGATCTGACAGAAAAATTTGGCATTTATCTCAGAAACCGTTCACTTAAAATAAATTCTAACTGGGTTAAAGTGTTCAGCATGGTGAAATCTATTTGCTATGTCTGTGATGAATTTTTTGTGAAAGTTCCTTATATCTTGTAGGAGTTAATGCTCTTTCTAGATGGTGTTATTTTTGCTAATTTTGAAGTTATAGTTTTAAAAGGATTTAGATGAAACTTTGTATGATGTGCCTAAGGGTATTCTGCACAAAGTTTTTGTTTGGATTTTTGATCCGTTGAAAAAAATGGCTTTTGTTACTCAAAGTAGAACATAGATTTTCACATATATTTCAAACATCATGAATTTAAGCCAAATTCTGACATAGTACAGCATGAGGAAATCTATCTGTGGTGAAAAATTAACTCTTGTTGGAGTTACTGCCTTTTTAGGCTTTTTTTTTGCAATTATAGTTTAAAAAATCTTCTCCTGTGAAACTTCTTAGCCAGTTGACCATACAACATTTCTTCCTGACGACAGGTGAGAGATACAGGCTCATAGGAGCTTTTAATATTACACATTTAAATATATACAATTGAAGTTATTACATGGATTAATAAACTACAGAAATATGCATTGACCTCAGGCTACGTCCTCAGTCTGTATAAATTTTATCAGTCAATAATCCTCAGTCAGTATAAATTTCCTTGGTCAATATTGCCAAGTTTATAAGATATGGTGATGCTTCTTATGGATGAAAAATGCTATTTTTTCAGATAATTAACACAACCATTCCTTTTCCTCGATTTTCAGGGGTCATTTCAAGCATTTGTTAATATTCATCATTTATCTTGTTCTAGAGAGAATTAGAAGACATATTTAGAGCTTTTGATGAGGATGCCACATTTCAATATCTGAAATGTTTTCGGCGAGTACGAGTAAACTATACCATACCAGATGCAGCAGTTCAAGCACGTATACACCTGCATGAAACACAGATTTGTGGACAGATCTCAAAGTGTTTTTTTGTCCAGGTAAGGTAATTTTTTTCCTGCTTCATATTTAACCATAAATTTATAATAGAACCTAGTATAATTACATTGATTGACCCAAATTATTTAAACCTTAGCCAGATAAACAGCATCAGCATGATTTATTTTTAAAGTATTTTGGTTTCCTATTTTTGTCAAGTTCCTATTATGTTCAGAAAACAATTGTCTGGTATGCAGAATTATATTATCCTTGCTGTTGTTAATATTGTTGTGTTAATTGAAATCAAGACAAACAAGCAATTTCCCATTAGAAATGTGAATACTTATAATTGCATTTTTTGCAAACAAATGTATTAGAAACATCACAAAAATTGAGTGCTCTGTCATATAATTATTGATAATAAGAATAATACATGTATCTGGTACCAAAATTTTTTTTTTAGTCAACCTTTTGTGTCTCTGAAGTTGAGTCATAGTACTGAACAAATGTATTAGAGCAAAGGAGTAGGGGCGGTAAGGGTACATTTTAGCCCAAAATAATGTTATAGTTTAATCAATCCAATATTATATGTAGATAATGTATAATTTAGTAGATCATAAAAATAAAACATTTGAATGAAATATTCGGCATAAAGACGACATTTAGACGTAATTCTTTAAACCTAATATGGTATAAATGGAAGAAATGACGAATATTTGTGAGTTTTGTGGCCATATGTCTGATCTGGAAACATCAATCGCATAAAAACAACAAGATCATATTTAAGTATAATGTGAGGATGTCCAAAATACATGTTTATGTCAAATACGGAAATATGCATTAAAATCTCTTGAAATCAACAAAAACTCAGCATTTTTCATAAAAATCTCATTTAAATGTAAATTTTTAATCCACATACTAGAATCAATCTGCAAAAATTGTTTTCTTTTATTGAATACGAATGTTTTTACTCTATAAATATAACTTTAGTGTTCTTATTTGTTGAACTTTACATTATGGAAAATTTTGGGCCAAAATATGCCCTTATCGCCTCTTCTCCTTTAATTATAATTTAGTTATACCGTTTCTCTGTATATTTGTTGGTAATTGGTTTTATGTTGCGTTGAATAAAGTATGTTTTGGTTCTACGAACAACGATGTACACATATCAGTATCGTCTTTCTCCGTTTTCGAGAAAGAAATTATAAATAAAATCTTTTAATCTTGAGTTGAGAAGTGCCTGTTGTATGACTGTATAGAGGTGGGAAAAGGCAAATATTTTGATGTTGTTTAAATGTGCACTTTTTTGGTGACCATTTTGAAAATACGGTGTGCAAGTGTCAAGTAAACATGTAGTAGTTTTCTGGTTATCAATACTTCATAAATTTCACATTTAAGTAAACAGACAAATCCATAATTAAGATTTGCCAGATTTTTGGACCAAAAGGACGTAAATTCCCCCACTCCTTTGAGATTGCAAATAAACGAATACCAAATGTAACTTCAGTCGTTATGGTAAATCTTTTATGAAAGCTCTGTTATATTTCATAGGAATAACGGGTTCTAAATAAGTACCCATTAAATAATCGGGTCAAACCCCAAATTATATCAGTAGTGTGTACGTACAAATATTTGTAAAATAAGCCTTTTCATTGTGGATTATTATATTACTAAATATTTTTTATTTGTTAAGCTATTTTTGACATGTTTCTATTTCTAATAGCGAAAATGTATCATTCAAGTTATATTATTTTTAACTATATTGTACATTTAATTCAAGGTATTTCGTATTTTAATTCAGAAGGTTGTGATTTAGATACAAAGAAAGATGACATTAAACCTTTTAAATTTTATTTCATTGAAAACCATTTTGACGTGTTAATCAATATAGTTTTGAATTACGGTGTATTGCCAATTTGAATTAGGTTGTTGTTAAAACTTGTAAAATTATTATACTTGTGCACACTTTGTCAAAAAAAATGCGGCAGCATGCTTTGTTCTGTATTTGACTGTTTTCTTTGGATTTTGATTGCTTAACGTCCAGTGCCTGGCTTATACTTCATGCATCTTCGGGAAAACAATAAGTTAAAGAAGGATCAAATCCCTTTATTGCATGAGGGTGTGGTCAATATGACTATCATTTTTACTGCCAGAAGAAAACGGGAGGGTTTGATAGGGAGGTAAAAATTAAGTCTTTTGTAAGCCTATTCCTTAACGAAGTTTAAAAAAGTGGTGTTACGAGTTTCTAGTTCGCCTGTACGAAGTAGAGGGGAACCATTGAAGTACCCTCGACGTCCAAGTCCGCGTCCGCGTCCACAGCCAGATCTTTCAAATTAAAATAGCTACATTCATAGTACTTGGTATGCAGATGCATGAGGACACGACCTTTCACCACACCAAAGACTCGTTTCCTCACATACTGTGCGGCCTACTATCATGCAGGTTGGTTTGCAGATATGTCTTGAGGAGTCTGTTAGCATCCCACCAAAATTAGGACACTTTGACCCACATTTCATGCATCATTGGCTTTGGTTAAGTTTTCGTCCGACTTGTTTCCTCACATACTTTGTGACCTACCATCATGCAGGTTGGTGTGAAGATGCGTCTTGGGGAGTCTGTCAGCATCACACCCAAATTAGGTCACTTTGACCCACATTTCATGCATCATTGACATTGGTTAAGTTTTTCATCCAACTCGTTTCCGCACATACTGTGTGACCTACTAACATGCAGGTTGGTGTGCAGATGCGTCTTGGGAAGTCTGTCAGCATCCCACCCTAATTAGGTCACTTTGACCCATATTCCATTGTGTGGCATGCATCATTGACTTTGGTCCGATTCGTTTCCTCACATACTGTGTGGCCTACCATCATGCAGGTTGGTTTGCAGATGCGTCTTGGAGAGTCTGTCAGCATTCCACCCAAATTAGGACACTTTGATCCACATTTCATGCATCATTGACTTTTGTTATGTTTTTCGTCCGACTCGTTTCCTCACATACTGTGTGGCCTACTATCATGCAGGTTGGTGTGCAGATGCGTCTTGGAGAATCTGTCAGCATCTTACCCAAATTAGGTCACTTTGACCCACATTTCATGCATCATTGAATTTGGTTAAGTTTTTCGACAGAATCGTTTCCGCACATACTGTGTGGCCCACCATCATACAGGTCGCTGTGCAGATTAGTCTTGGGGAATCTGTCAGCATCCCACCCAAATAGGTCACTTTAACCCACATTTCGTGTATCATTGACTTTGGTTAAGTTTTTCGTCCGACTCACACACTGTGTGGCCTACCATCATGCAGGTTGGTGTGCAGATGCGTCTTCGGGTGTCTGTCAGCATCCCACCCAAATTAGGTCATTTTGACCCACATTTCATGCATTATTGACTTTGGTTACGTTTTTCGTCCGACTTGTTTCCTCACATACTGTGTGGCCTACCATCATGCAGGTTGGTGCGCAGATTTTACAAGTTAAATTAGTTAAAATACATACATTTCAAATATATAATTTTAATTTCATAAAGTTCCAAAATTATTTACAAGACAAGCTGTAACTAGACTTTTAAAAGACTCTGAGACTGTTATGTTTGCACAGCAAGTTTTCACGCAAAGTCAACTTCGATTCAAATAGCTGAATACGACAAGCTGGGGACGACGAGGCGAACTTTGCAGGCGGTGGCTGCACCTCCGGTACATTATACAATTATTTGGCCAATAGTTGTAGCATTTGAATATCATCACATTTTGGGGTCTTTGGTAAGCTTGGCAGCTTCGCTAAGTATCATTTATGCGTTTAAAAAGGGGGCCGGGCTCGCTGTCCCCTGGATAGTGTAGACCCTCCCAATAACGAACAAAACAGGCTATATCAACATTTCGACTGCTTTCGTGCATGATTTATGCTTGTCCCTGTGCCATAATTATGGCGAGTAAACAAAACGGAAAATTGAGTTTCGTTACAACAAGATTTGGACTAATTGACAAAGAACAAAGCTTTTGCAGAGATTTTGGAGCTTACTGGGAGAATGGTAATTATCTCAGTTTTCAGGGTTTTATCAGCCTCTTGGTTTATAACAACCTATATAGCTACTTGTGTAGAAACCGGAACAGTGACAGCTTACTCAGTTTACTCGCCAAAATTATGGCACAGGCACTAGCATATATGGTGGAATTGTTGACATGCTTACCCTTCCGGAGCACCTGAACTCACTCTGGTTTTTGTAGGGTTTGTGTTACTCCAGTTTTAGTTTTCAGTGTAGTCTTGTGTGTTCTGTTTGTCTTCCGTTTCATCTTGTTGGCCATGGTCTTTTCTGTCTTCCGACTTAACGATTTCTGTCTGCCCCTTTGGTATCTTCGAATTCCCTTTAATGTAAGTGCCTGATAACCTTAACAAAATGTATAACTACCATTTGATTACTCTTATCTTTAATCCTAAGATTTGTGACATTAAACAGTATGGCACAAACAAATGATAATTACTTAAACGACAAAGTTTTGGTAAAACACTAACAAGTTACTCTATAAGGGTTTTACGATAAAAGAAAAAAATTGCGAAATTATGATTAAATGGACATTCATGTGCAGTATCTTAAAACTTAAGAAGTACATTGTTCTGTAATGCTTGGAACTTGTATCGCCTTTATTTGTTGACCTCAAGAACTAAATGAATTTAAAATTAAGCAAATCTTACTTTATGTTAAGTTAACAGGCAGTTCAGATATAAAAGTATTGCGGAACCCTGGGGTAGGTAAATTCTTTTATTTTTTGCTTCAAACATATTCGAATATGACCATCGGTCATTAGTTTCAATCAAGCAGTACTATATATTTATAAAGCGAGCTTTATACTTTTTGTAGAAAGGGGATGTCCAAGGGTGTCCGCGAGTTCCTGTGGTGTTCGGGGGTTTATTACATTGACCACACGTAAACAATAGAGGCTTTTGAAAGTCAAGTTATAATCATGTATATTTAAACAGAAAACCCGTGTATTATTCGTATGTTAAAAACTAAATTAATGACGACCTTTAAGACTGGCCACACTAAATATTTAACTTTTGGGCTCAAGTACGTCATGTTTTGACAATATAAAAACAACACCAACACGTTTAAATAGATATATACCTACAAAGTTTATCTTTTGTACTAACAAATATAATTTCCATAATTTTAAAGTAATTACCCGAAACCCACTTAAAATAATTTTAGGTTAGGCCGTATGAAAATAATTACTTGTTTTCACCTTTGATTGCTTTCAAAAACTTTGTTTTCATACTGGTTTGCTTTCAAAAACTTTTTTTCAAAATTGTTTTTCTTTCAAAAATTTTGTTTTCACACTTGTTTACGTTCAAAACCCCTGAAGGAAAGACTGTTAAGTTTCTCCGCCATGAAGATCTTCTAAAAGCGCGCTCGTAGGTTGGGCGCCATATATTAATATTCAAATACACTGAAATTAGCAGGGGTTAAGAAATTGGTTTCTTGGTGTTTCCAAGAAGGTTAAAAAAAAGGGAATTTATAAATTGGATGAACGTCGGGTTACAACTTTAAAAGTCATCGTTTACAAGTAAGGAGAAATGCCACGCTCTCAGTAAACAAAAAAGATCGTTACAAAAATTCGTAGTAAATTGGCCAATCTGTCTCACATGATAAATTTCTCCCTTTTCAAACAGGTCTGATTTTGCATCCTGCGACGACGACGACAAATTTCCCCGTCTAACGCTCATCCCAGTCTTAAGTTTCTCACAGAATATGGATGAAAGATTGACCGAGAAATAATCAACCGAAAAGAAGAAAAAATATATATATATAGTTAATCTGGCTAAAATCATAGCTTCCGTAAATCCCTTTGTCGTGGTCACTGTTCAGGTTTCTACACCGGGAGGTATATAGGTTGTATTAAACCAAGAGGTTGATAAAATACTTGAGCAACCACCCTGAAAACTGAGATAATTACCATTCTCCCCGTAAGCTCTAAAATCTCTGCAAAAACTTTGTCCTTTGTCAATTAGTCCAAATCCGGTTGTAACGAAACTCAATTTTCCGTTTTGCTTACTCAGTTTACTCGCCATAATTATGTCACAGGCACAAACATATATGGTGGAATTGTTGACAACTGATTTCAAATAGAACATATAAACTTCCACGCCTAAAATCAGATGGAAGGAAACAAACTATGCAGATTAAAAAAATAATAATAATAATAATAACTAGAACACAGAAAGTCGGATTCAAATATCGATATTTCGCTTGAAATATTCTAAATTAGTTAAGGTTAATCTTTTATTCATTTTTTTCTTAATTCATTTTCTTATTAAAATTTGACGTCAGAATTTCGTCCAATATTATATATTCTCTGACTTTAAACTAGAAGTGGAATTGAGGAGTAGCTTTTCGCTTTCTCCGCTGGGATATAGAATATCTTCCAATAGAGGTAGGCTCTATATGCAGTAAAAAAACGCTTGCAACATCTCATAATAAGTAGTTAGTTTGTGGCAAAGTTTCCGCTGTTATACCCAACAGTATAAATGAAGCATCTTCTCAAAGTTCTATGGCTCCATCCCAGGTACCACCGTCTCCGCTCCTGTGTAACTTCTGAAAAAGGAATGAAACATTGGCTTTAATCAATTAATACCTATCATCCGTGTTTGTAGTCGCTGACAAACATTGAATTGAGTGAAAAATACATTCGTGTATATCGCAGGACCAATTACATTTGCATTAAATCCTGCGACAACAATTAAATTGATACGGCCTACCCATAATTTTATTAAATTTTCTTAAAGTCTGACGGATTAAATGACAGTTTTGACGTGTCAGGTTCTTTCATGTCATATTGTAAATAAATCGATACTTAAAGTAGTTTGTTTCTGTATAAGATTCAATCGCTGTTATTCGAACGATTTTGTGAGTTAAATATTTATGAATTATCGGTTATCAAACATGAACGTATGGCGTTGAATGAATAGCAGTTTACATACTTAAAATCCGTTTTATATACATATATAGTGCAACACGGTTGGATAGTTCTAGCAGTATAGTAGTGTAAGACACGGTAGACATATGGAGTGCAACATTGACCCAGTGATGAACGGATTTTCTGATACCGTTGAAAATGGATTTGGTGAAAACCTACTTGAAAACGGTTTGATGGAGAGAGAAACAAGTTACTGGATGAAAAACAGACCCAAACCGAAGAAACATGCGGAAAAACATCGTGTGGTAAGGAAGATTTCTTCACTTCTCTTTTATTGCGATATTTTTGTCTTCAGAAAATGAAATATTCTGCATTACGGAGAGGTCCTTGGGCAATGACGGAAACACAGGGAGCATATATGCGTAGTCGAGAATTGTACCCCTTACCTTCAGGTCCCTGAATTTTCTTCTTAAAATATTCAAAAATGATATTGTTTGGTTCAGAGATAGAGGAATGACACACTTTTTTAAAAAAAAACTTTTTATTTTTCTTACTCGGTTCATCACTTCATTTAATTTTCATTCTAAATCTTTGTAATGGGTTGTGGTTTTGATAATTAAGATCAATTTAAATTTGATTTAAAAAACAACTTTTTATTAACATTGTGGCTGTGGATTTAAGAGAAATATTTTACGTGATAAATCCTTATAACCGCAAAGCTAGATTTGAATATAAAATGTCCGTATGGTATAAGAAAAGGAAAAATCATCAGTTGTGCAAAGGGTAAAACGTTATCTTTGATTTTCATATTTCCATATATCGTTAGAAATAGAAAAAAAGATGTGGTATAATTGTCCACGAGACAGCCATCCAAAACGTGTAAATTACAATCATCTATACAAGTTGCCCTGAGACTTCAAAAATCGAACATATTTCCACATCATACGGCAAGTTGTATAAGGCCTAAAAAATAAGTCAAGCTTGTTTCATTTGGACTTTACAGAAAACAAGTAATCAAAAATTAGAGTGAAAGATGGCTTCAAGGGGACAAATTTCTACTGCTCCAGACTAATTACTAGTGGTATAAAAACATGTACATATATTTGTTTTATTTGTGTTATGCAAATATTACACCTCCATTCGAAAGATGTTAGTCGAGAATTTAAACATTCCGCTCAACAAATGGCTATATTCTAAATCCCGTTGGAGTAAATAAGAAGTCTTTTAAATCAATGATATTGTAGAATTATACCTCCCGCGGTCGTGAAACAGAGTGGCCTTTTGTATATATATGAGGCCACCTAATTGACATAATCTAAATCCCTTAACTGAATATGAAAAAAACGAAAGAAGCGCAGAAGCAATTCACTCAGCAGAGTAGAAAGACTTCACTAATATTAAAAAAAAAATCTTGGAAATAAGGTAAATCTAAAAACCTTAATGTCAAAGTAACATTAGATTAGTCTTTTTTTTTTTGGTTTTTTTCGTTAACGTAGAAGTTACTTTAATTACTTTAATGTAAATATACCGAGTTCTTGTAATAGGTTACGATAACCAATATTTAAATATTTTACTTTTGTACAGAGAATCGTACTATGATTTCATTCTGAAAACCTAATTATGTACAAAATATATTTACCTTACAAGATATTTGAAAGAGTATTTATATATAACACTGTTGAGAACAAATGGGAAAAATATTTGATGTTAAATGGCCTGTTTGAAAAATCTGATAAAACGCTGTATTTTGTCCTTATATTCAATTACAAATACACCATTTCTAATCTGTATTTAAAATCAGATGATAATATATGTACATAAAGAATTGAACAACTGCCAGGATGTAAAATATTGCATAATAAATTAGAACTTGTAGGTAGGTGCAGTTATAATGTCATTAAATCCTTACGTAGGCTTATAGTTGCTGTTTCTGTATTTTATTATCAGACCCTTTAACAGATTTGGATTATAGTATATCAACAACAAAATCATGCATTGTGAATGCGATTTCCAAGTGCTCATATTGCTGTTCTTTATCTGTAAGTCACTGCGAGGCCTCAAACAATCACAATGCCCACACGTTATACCAAGATCAAGGGGGTGGGCTATCGTCGACATAAGCGGTACGGAACTATACTTGTACTTGAGAAAATATTTTAAAGGTCCTTAAAAAGTTTAAAAACAGGAGATGTGACATGATCGTCCATGAGACGGCAATCCACCGAATGACAGTCGAATCTAAACTTCTACAGGTCCCATTATGGCTTTCAAAAATGAACCCGAGTCCACACCATAATGGCAATTGTAAAAGGCCCCGAAATACAAAATGTGAAACTATGTTGAATAAATAACTAATTTTGCTGTCAAAGGTTACCAATCGCGGAAAAAACACTCTATAGGAGCTAAAACATACAGTAAGGTTTCAATTCATTTAAATAGATAAAAGGTCAACCTCTTTCAAAAAGCATATTTCATGTCTTTCTATTCTTTTGCAATTTTCGTTTTTCCTCCATCGGTGGTTAAAAACTTGATAAACAAAGTAATTAGAAATTTATTGGACTTGGACCTATCAAGGTGTGTGAAGGTGTTTCAAACAAAATGTTGCTGTGGGACCGTATTCTACATTTGTGAAGAAATTTTATCTGCTTTACCAATTTTAAATACCAGAAAGTTAATCGAACCCCCATTGAAATCCTGGCTACACCTTTGATTTGTATATTTAATTGCCACAGCAAAAATTATGAAAATCTTATCGTTTTATGTATAAAAATGAATCATTACTGTCAGAAGAGGACCATTTCATTGGGATGAAAAATATGTCAAACGGCCCATTAGTTTAACAAATATGTATATTGAAGTATTTCACCGACAATTTTGAAGCAAAAATACCGGATGGAAAAATGGATGATGTGGCGGGTATCTTAAAGAGGCCGGAACTGCTTACCCTTCCGGACCACCTGAGTTAACCCCCGGATTTTGGTGGGATCCGCATTGTTCATAGTTGTGTGTTTGTTTTAAGTTTTACGTGTACAGTATGTGCAATGTTTTGTCCTTTTCATGTTCTCGAGATTGCCGCGTCTAACGATTCGTCTCCATTTGTCTTGCCCTGCGGTTTTATTCAATTGCACAATTGATTACAATGAAAACAATCTTATGGATATCTAATCGCCCTCACATTTTATTTAAAACCACTTTGATTTTATGAAAAATCCATAAATGGAAATGGTTAATTGACCCAGCTGAATGAATCCTGAAATTGAACGGAAATGCTCTAGAAATAGTGTTTTAGACGAGTGTTTCAATTTCTGTCGTTGCCATGGAGAAATGTGCTCCATTTTCATTATATTCTAGTGTTGAAAAGACGAACGATACCACACAAAACATTTTGCACGCACGAGTATATCTAATACAAAATTCCAAAAGAGCCTTAAAACATCCATGAACTGATTCTAAATCTAGCTGAGGTAATTTAGACCAATATGTGTGAATGTATGACAGCTGTATTCGATTTCTCCCTTTCAAGACAAAAATAACCTTGTATAAACGGTTGGATTTATTTACTGGGTCTCAACCAATATCGATGGGTCAACCAATATTCATCTGTTGTGCGGAGATGTGACAAAATTTTAGATAACTCATTTTCGTCCTGGATATGCACGAAATACTTTTCAGCTGGACGTTAAGTAACAATCAATCAATGGCGGGACACCACTAATTCATATCGAAAATTTTTTTCGAGATCATGTTTTTTGTACATTTGACTTCTCCATGCGTAGAATTTGAAGAGGATTTTCAAAACTGATAAATATTTAGGGCAAATATAAAAGATATGAACATATGTCTGAAACCATGAAGAAGTTTTCTTAATTTAAGGATGATCTGCTTTAAGCTGGTGAATGAATAGCATGTCATTCATCGCAAGTCAGATATAACTATCCATTTGATATCTTTGAATTTTCTTTATATTAAAATCAAACCCCTGTATCGATATCCCGATGCTATCTAAGAGTCGACTGACCAAGTGTTAAATTGCAAAAAAAAGTTTAATTTATAGAATGTAAGGAACTTCTATATCTGGTTATTGAAAACTAGAGGAAGTCGTAGTTCAGCAAAAATGGACAGGAATAATGAATATTTTGTCTTTGCTATTGTTGAAATATATATGTTTGGTAGCAGCTGAGCTAATTACGATAACATAACCCTCTGTCCGGTACTCTCCCAACATGTTACGTTAGAGCGAGCAAAAGTGCAAACAAACTGATCGATTGATTGATTGTTGTTTAACGTCCAGTGGCAATTATTTCATGCATATTCAGGACGGAAACAAGTTAGCAAACA
>JAULBM010320852.1:0-13547 GCA_032357055.1 Geukensia granosissima | reverse complement strand
GGACGTCACAATACAAAAATACCTGATAGTGCAGTGGTGACACCAAGTGGGAGTGATCGGTGGGTGAATTCCATTCTAATCCAGTCATCAGGTTTGACACTATACAACTATCAAATACAAATCAAACAGACATCCTGAAGGAATATACTGTAATTGGGTTTTTGAGGAAGTCTTACCTCTTCACATGTATCACTGCTTGTTGAAATTTTTTTTTTATTTCTAAATATTTGAAATGACACTTTTGAGATATGTTTATCACAGGAGAAAATCACATGGTAAAACTAAGTGGACAATAATATCAGATAACTGTGACAGTATATCTAGTAAACACAAGCAAGACCCCTACTGAGTATAAAGAAAGATCTTAACAACTAAAAGAGGCCAAATACATTGTAGAAATGCTGACCGAAAATATGATCGTGGTGAAAGAAAGTGCCACAACACTTACTTGCATGCTCTCATCCTATTGCAAGAGAATGATTACTCATTGTTTAGTTAAATGCCCTCTAGTGACCCTACTGAGTATACAGAAAGATCTTCAAAAAATGTCTAAAATCTGACAAAACTGATAATAGTGTGCCTGATTTGTATATAAAGCAAAGAAAGGATAACAAAGTGTATTCATAGATTTATGATTTACAAAATGATCCAAGGTTGACCATTTTACATCCTTTTTCTTTCAATTTATATGAATAATTTGTATATTACCTTGTTTTCTGCAAGTTGTTCTCGTATTTTGTCTGGATGGGCTGACACAGGTTCAGCATTTTCTATGTGTTCACTGGTAGTAGCTAAGGTGTCTAACATATCCTCAAGTTTATCTGTGAACTACAATCAAAGATTTCCAATAGTCATATTTTTTTGTTCTCAGACCATTTATTTTGGAAGAACCAAACAAGATCTTTTTGCTTTAAACTCACTTGGGACAAGATCGCAACTGTTGTATAATCCAAGCATAAAAAATTAAAGGTAGTAACCAAAATGGAATTGACAGCAAATTTAGAGATATGGATTTTTCTGAATAATTGCCTATTTTTTCAAAGCAAAAATAAGGGTCTAAATTCCATACAAGACATGACTTTACCAGCGTAGAAGAAAAGCAGTAATGGGTAACTGGAAGTTGAATATTGTATATAAAAAGAAACAATATGGAGAAACACTGCCTCAAAAAGGCAAAATTGCATTTGAAATGGAAAGAAATAATGTCTGATAAAAATTCTAAATTTCAAATGTCTCAGAGTATGATATAAACCATGAGAAGACAAAAATAATTGTCATCAAATTTTGATACAGTTCATAAACATCAGGCTAAATAACATGTCTGGTTCTCAGACGACTTCACCTACGCTTGATTTTGCCTGGTGGACCATTTTTATTGCCTCAAGAAAAAAATTAGATAAAAATACCTTGATTTAAAAAAAGATTATTCAATAACAGAAATTCATTGAGTCAGTTTTTCATATAGTATTCAGTTTCATTGGGTCGCATGTATATAACCAAAGGTCTTCTAATGCACTAATTTAATGAACTACTTTGTAAAGCCTTTCATTTTAAATTATTGAAGGCTCCTCTAAATCCACTAAATTTTTTGGTCAAATGGAAAGTTTTTCCAATATTAAATTTACTAACCTCTGCAGATTGCTGTAATGCCTCATCAATAGACATTGATCTATCTCTTAATGAATTTCGCATGTGGTCAAGTTTCTTATTGTCCTTATCAAGAATCTTCTGGACCTTGAGACAATGCTGTTCACCACAGAGTTTAACAAGAGCATTTCCTGTCTTGTTCAGTCGGTCAATTTCTGGTTTGTGGTCTTGCACTTCTTGTTTAAGTACCTTTAGTTGACAAAATGAAAATTACTACAAGAAATAGATGTTTCAAAGTCAAATACTATCTTTCAGAAAAGTATTTTATGAAACCCATCAAATTCCAGTGCAATTATTGTACCTGAGAATTCTAAGAATTTGTTACTCAGGTATTCCACACATCCAAAATTTACTAAACAAGTCAATTTGCCAAATAAATTTTAAAATGTGTAACAAGATTGATAGAACCTATTCAAGCTTTCATTCATGCAAGTCTGATTGTAAATGTATTTGAAACAGTAGCTGGTTAGAAGGCAGCCTGCATCAGATGATCCATAATGTAAAAAAATGTATCAAAAGTCTTTTAATATTTGAGGTATACAACCTGTTAAATAACTATACCTTAACTTTATCTTGTTGTTTCTTAACATGGTCAGCGTCAATAGACATGACATCTAGTTCTTTCAGAACAGGGTCTACTTCATCAAACCATGAAGCTAAGTCCTGATGTGTATCATAGAAAGCTTTGGCTAATGGCAGTGTTTGTTCCAGCTGGCTCAATCTGTCCACACCAAGTTTACCAATAGCATCTACTTTCTGTTTCAACTGTTCTACTTTCTCTCTTAAAACTGGGTCATCTTCAAAGGAAGACTCTCTTAGCAACTTTTTACCTTTGGTTAAAAACTCTCTGGCTTTGGCCTTCTGACTGGTTATATCATCATTTATGGCCTGTTGATGGTAATATAATGACATATAATACAATAATAAAAATAATTTGTGTAGCTTCTTTACAAACAAGAATGTTAAACCTGCAAAATTGTTTTGAGTATATCATTCCCACCACATTCACCAGATGTATTTTTGGAGCTGTATCAACCCTCATTACGAAAATTTTCTAATTTATAATTATGCATCATATTTCCTTTATAAATGAACATGTAAGTCTTGTCTTGCTGTAAATCATGAACTATATCAATGGTATTATTTATCAGTAGTTTGAAACAATGCCCTTTGATCTGTACTCAGAAATAATTCCTATAAGTGTTAACCTGCATAAATTAAAAAAATGTTGAGTTATTGTGAACGACAAGGTCATGTTGTCAAGCCTTACGCTGTGGCTTTGTCTTCATGCACATCTTTTAGAAAATCAGGAAATAGATCTGACGTTATTCATAAACCAAAAAACATCTTACCTTGAAAGGTAATAGATCTTGTCTTTTGTGTTGTAAGATGTGACATTTTCAGATCGAAAATATTTTTAAATTTAAATAACGGATAAAAAAATTGAAGAAATCTGGTATCCTGAGTTGACTATCACAATAAAATATTTAGTTCTCACTAGTTTTGTGATAAAGTTAATACAAGATACAAGATGTCCTATATTCTATATTGCAAGTCCTTTCACCTAGTGTAAAAGTAAATATTATCGATATAATAAATAACTTGATTTAAACTGACCTTTTGTTCTGCTATCTGATTGGCCAGTTTTATAGGATCACTGCTAACAGGTTCGGCAGAACTGATCTTTTTACCTTCCTCATCAAACCATTCCATCAGATCATTCATGTCATTCACAATCTAAAACATTTGTTCAAACACTTACATGAAAAAATATTATCATGAGTATTCATAGTAGAAAATTTTTACATTGTAAAGAATGGAAATTTTGTTGCTTATGGATATCTCTAGCACAAAATTATGATTTACCATACAATACTGAGAAATTATTTTTGATAAAACCATTTCTTATATTTTCAACAATAGGTGTACAACAAAAACAATCCTGAATATCTTTCCTGTTTTAAATCCTCAATAAAATTTCCAAAATTGACAATCAAAGAATCTGCATTTCATACCAAAATACCAAAAATGAATATCATTACAGGAAGACATTATCTTAAATGTACCTCAGAAGATCTCTGTTTAGTTGTTCTAAGTTTTTGTGATCTCCTCTGTATGTTGTCATTCACAGCTTCATATCGTTTCATGTTTTTACTGATGGTGTCCTCCACCTTAAGACCAGCATCACCAGGTGCAAGCTCTGCTAACTGGTTGCCATCTGAGTTCAGTACTTCTATCACTGGCTGTATTTCCTGAAGTTGCTGAACAAAATTCTGAAATAAAGTTCTTTTAAAATCAGTTTATATTTTCTTATTTTTTAATATTTACAGACATATGTAAGCAAACAATTTTAAGTGCTTTTCTGACAATGAAGCCTTTGTTCACCATTTGTTTACTAGATTGGGTCAATTGTTGTGTTTTGTGAATAGTTTCACTTTTTTATTTTGGGTGCCTTTTACAGCTTCCATTATATGGACTCTGGTACATTTTTGAAGGCCATAATGGGACCTGTAGTAATTTCGACTGCCATGTGGTGGATGGCTATCTCATGGACAATCATGCCACATCTCTAATTTTTATATTTAGCCACAAATGAAGCAATTTGAATTCATACAAAGTTAAAGAGTGGCCAACAGTATCAATTAATATCCTGTACAAGTTTAACATAATACCGAGATATAAAATTTGAGGTCATCACAGGTTTATACATCTATAATTGTTGCAAAGTATTCATTTACCTGTACTTGTTCAAAAGCCTCTGGGCCTGTAGCTTCCTTGGCTCTCAGTTGTGGTTCCACTTTAAGAACCCAGTCTAAAAATTTGGCATGTGCTTCATTGAAGTTCTTGGCTAATGGCAAGGCTTCCTCCATTTGCTCAGCAGAGTCTGACACTTTGTTACGTAAATCTGAGAATCTGTTCAAGTAAGATTCAGTCTTGTTCTCTAAGGCTTCAACATCAGCACCTACAGTGATATAACTGTATATTCAGCACTATACACTTAGGAAGGAGGGACTATAAATGAACTATCTAATAACACAACAAAAATTATGGACTGTATTTAAATTAACAATTCTAAATTTTTGTCATTAAGGCCCATATATTGTTAGATCAAATAAGGTTTAATGAAATATAAAAATTAAATGAAGAAATATATATACTATCTATAAAACTTAAACCTGCAAATATCAAACTACTAATGGTTTTTAAATTTTAACTTGGGTAATAAAGGACCAACTAAAGGACCTACATTTTCGTTAGAAAATTGAAATAATTCAAATAACTTTTAACAAACTAAATAACAAGAAAACGATCAGGAAAAAAATTGTTAGAATCTCTATAAACTGAAAATATTTAAAAGTTTTTTTGTAGTTTTTGCTATTAAAGCTGTGCGTATGTATTAAAATGACACATTTTGTTTCAAATTGTATGAAAAAATAAAGTGTATAAAGGTGAAATTCAGGTAAGACAGATATAGAAAATAGGAGATGTGGCATGATTGTCCATGAGACAGCCACCTACCAAGTGACAGTAAAATTTAGGTTAAATTTAGACTTTCATATTACCATACAAGATTTATTCCCCTACTTTTTTTTCATTTGTTTCATTGAGGGATGACTCAAGGGCTATTGTCTGTGTTCACTGACTTTGTAAAAATGTTCAGTAGAAAAAATGCTTGAGCAAAAATTAAAATTAACTGAAAAAATATGGACCTGTTACATTTGTACATTTAGTGTAGCATTTACACTTATTGGTGAATTGGAGAATATGTAATAATAAGATAGATATATTATAGAAAGTAAAATTCTGCACATAACTCCCAGTATTTTCTATCATGAATTGTTCAAAAGTTATTTTGATTTTCTCTTTTGTTTAAAGGTTAGTACTTTAGTGTTAATAAATAACTGCTCTCAACTTTCAATTTACTAATGCATAAACCATACAATTTACTTACCTGTACAGTATTTTTGTAGATTGTCTGATTTTTCACCTAGATTTTGGAAATTGTATTCTTGGTTAGAGATGTCGTCTTCCATATCCTAAAATTAAAAAAGTTTAATAAAATAAACTGAGTAAGTTACTGCAAACAATTTTGTCAACAAGAACAACTGTAATTTGTTGCTTTAATTTAAAATAGCATACTTTCGTAAAAGTAGCAGGCAAGACTTTCATATTACAAGTTGGAATAAAAATTTCTTACCTTTAAAGAAGTAATGATATTTTCAATGCCACCAGTATCCATAGCAGATGGTTCCAAGGCAGCAAATTTCTTCTCAGTCAGATCAAGCCACTGTGACAGAGGGTCCCTGACATCTTGGTAGTCTTTTGCTAGACCAACCATATCTTCCAGTTTCTCCAGACGATTGGCAGCATTCTGACGTAGCAGGTCCCATCTCTGTTGTAGCTGAGCAGACTGGTTCTGTATGGCCTTTTGTTCTCGAGGATCCAGATTTTTTAGCAAGTTGTCAGCAAGTTGTTTAGCTGATCTTACACTGCTCTCTCGGTCATCTAACATCTTCATTAGGAACTGAAAATATGATATTACAAATATATTTTTCAGAAAGAGAAAGAAATAGAATTAAGTTTTCAATCTATTTTTTGGTAATCTAACAGCTTCATTAGGAATGTAACTGAAAATACAATATTACAATTACATTTATCAGAAAGAGAAAAAATACTATTAAGTTTGCTGTTCCAGAAAAATAATACTCCATCATATCAGTTTCTATATTGATAAATACTTGCAAAAGTTTGAATATAATAACAAATGGTTTCAGATTGTATAATGAAACCACTAATAAAAAAAAATCATAAAATTATTATAAATTCTATAGAAATTATGCCATGTAAACACACATTAAGACTTGACAAATCAAAGTACCAAGATGCCATTTCTATACCTCTATGTACAATCAATATCAGAAGTTTTCTAACTTACTTTCTGCTCTTGTAACTGAGCTTTAACCACCTTGTAATCTGTAGAAGGCGATTTTTGGTTCTGAACCATCTCTTCAGTCTCTTTAAGCCAGCTTAGTAAAGAGTCGAGAGCATCATTAAATTTACCAGCTTGTAATAATGCATTGTCCAAGTTGTGTTCACGTTCCAGCACCTTCAATACATGCAACAAGCAATTAGTAAAAGCTAAAACCAGTTCATTATATCTGCCTTCTTTCCAGAAATATCTATAGGTTTTCAAGCAAGGGACAATAATGTCCATTTCTAACAAAAAATTTTCAACAGATTATGTTAAACAGATTATTTTTTTAAATATTGCCCCTTTTCTACCTGAAAACAAATATTTGTAAACTAATGTAAAGCATTTCCACAGCCCCTACACTAAAATGACTAAATGATATTGCTATTTAAAAAGCAAATAAATACTACAATTGTCTAAAAATTTACCTATAATCAAAAATTCATCAGAAGCAACTATCCCAACAAATTCTAATAAACCTCTAACTAAACCAAGGCAGAGAATCTCACATCCAGTTAGTGTCCTGGTTGATCTTGACAATGATAAAACAATTTACTGCACATACATTTATATATTCCTAAATCATTACCTTTTCGTTAAGTTCTGACACTTTATCTAACATGATCTCAAGGTCTGATTCAAGTCCAGCTGTATTAACACCAGGTGCTGATGTCTGAACCAGGTTCTGAGCATCACCCTGAACAGCTTCTATTCTCTTCTGTAATGGTTCTAACACAGACTTCTGGAATAACTGTGATAAAAAAAGGCAATATTAATAATAACACATATGGATTGCATTCCAATATTTAAAAAAGGTGTGCTGCATGAAATCTGGGGTATCAGAAAATCTGTTTAAAGTACAACCCTTTCTCTGACTTGAGCACTGCATTTTGATGTGAATCTATTTGTCTATATCCAAAAAGAAAACATTCTGTCCAAAACAGCTTCATATCTAAAGTTTCTGCTGCATAATATTTCCTGTTTTCATTTTTTATGTAGAAATAACTCAAATTTACAATATCTAAGAAGAAATAATATTTTTTTATAAATCCAGTTCATATAGATATGCTGTAGCTTATATCACAACATGTATAAATATTTACTTTTAATTCCTCTTGCTGCCGTTTGATGGCATCCACATCATGTCCAATTGGTTCATGCATGTCTAGTTCTGCTGTTGCTCGATCAATACTCGTTCTCATTCTTCGCAAGTTGTCATTGACAGCTTCCATTTTACGGAATGTTTCCTCGAGGTCATCTTTGCGTTTTTCTGCTTTGTCTTTCAGATTGTCAAATTGTTTTTGAATCTGCTTCATCTGTGAATATATATTTAAAATACAAATTTGCCTTGGTTGACCACCTAAATTATGCAATACATCTAAATTTTTATTTTCCTTTGTAGTGAATTTTCTTTAAGTTAAACATTTAGTGAGCAACTGTTTCTGACTTAGCTTCTGTTTACCCTTGTAAGGTCACAAAAGACAGGATTGAATGTGCAATAGTACAACTCATATATATTGTGTTACACATGTTTCTGCAGTAACCTACATCAGCTAAACTCTCAAAGCTGAAATCTGTAAAGCCAAACATAAAATTCTGAAAGAAACTTAATAACTTAAAATAACTTAAATGTCCTTGGTAAACTTTCATTGAGGAAGTTACAAAAAAGTGACAAATATTGAATCTCAAGTTGAAACATTTCATTACCAACCATTGGAATCTACAATACATTGTCTATTATGAATTTAAAATTATAGCTGCGTATCAAGCTCTAAAAGGATGTGTGAATTTCATGTTGCTACATTCGTGGTGTCTTCTGGATGCATGCAAAAAGAGATATCTCATTCCTAATATCTGCAAGTTTCAGTTGATTTGACTTACCAGAGAGAGAATACTAGTATTATGAGATATTTTGAAGCCTTCAGTTAATGTTAAAATGACTTATTAGTGAGAGACCACCAATATCAATAAGGTATCGTGAGGCAATACCAGTATCAGTGAAGTATCCTGAAGCCATCAGATTATGGTGAAATGACTTACTGTTAGAGACCACCAGTATCAGTGAGGTATCCTGAGGCTTTCAGTCCATATTAAAATGACTTACTAGTGAGAGAATACCAGTATCAGTGAGGTATCTTGAAGCCTTCAGTTCATGCTAAATTGATTCACCAGTGAGAGAATACCAGTATCAGTTAAGTATCCTAAAGCCACCAGATAATGGTGAAATGTCTTACCAGTGAGAGAATACCAGTATCATGAGGTATCCTGAAGCCATCAGATAATGGTGAAATGACTTACCGGTGAGAGAATACCAGTATCAGTGAGGTATCCTGAAGCCTTCAGTCCATCAGTTTTTCTCTGGACATCTTCTATTTTACTCTCCATATCATTCAGCTTGGAAACAAACTCCTGTAAAAATGTTTATATCACTGAATTCCTATCTTTGTTTTGTGATACATACATGCATAACTATAATTCCAAACAGTTTGGCAATTCTTACATAATGCAACTCATTAGGTCAATATGTTTTACTAAATACTATTCTACAAAATTATATTTAAATATTCATTGAAAATAGTTATAGATTAGGATAACCTTATATCTTTAAAGTAGGTTGGCTGCTCAATTTTAACATAACAAAGTTTATAAATGGTGCTTACAGTCTGAATGAAGTCTAAAAAAATAATGAAAAATACTGAAAGGTTGGCAATTAAAAGCTCTGGCATACTGGTAGATTAAACAAGAGTAGTTTTTAAAACTGTAACAAGCATAACCTTTCTAGGAAACATTTCAAAAGAGTACAAATATTGTAAAATGTTCAAACATTTCACCAATGCAATGAAACTGTTTAAACTTATTAATATCTTCAGAAAATCACTGTTAAAATATCATGAATAAACTTAAAATTGACAATGCGAAGCATATGAAGTGGTCTCTTTACTTAAGCATGTATGTGTGCAGGTAAAACCAATGTCATTCATCTCTCTATGTTCTCAAATAAACTGAATGAAAATAGAAACACAACAGCTGATGTTTATCTCCCTAGTAACATATGGTTGTAAAAATATTTGTTTGTGTTGTCACCTAGTTCTTTGTTTAATTAAAAAAATTAAAGCCCCATTCTTTGTTAAAAATCATTGTTTTCTTTGAAAGAAAAATAAAACTCACAAATTAGCATCTTTAATTTGACATGATTTTTTTCAAAAGTGGTGTAAATATTAAAGTTTTGCATCTTCAAGTTGAAAACACTGATTTTCAAAACATAAGAATTTGCAGAAAATCTGCAAAAACATTCCTTACAATGACTTTGAGCACCATAAAAAATATTAGGACAATTTTATGATTTTTGTAGAAGTTTTATCCAGCTAAAACAAAATTTAACACTATGGAAAAACAATGATAGTGAGAAGTTCTTACTGGCACTCAGTATATGTAATAGAATAAACTTTTTCTCAACTTAGTTTTACAGATTATATATTCAAAGACATAGTGCTCATACCATGTTCTGAAATGATGTGCCTACCATTAACATACTGTTTACTAATTCACAAAGAATTAAGAAAATAAGCTATGGACATGCTTTGTCCAAAAATAGGAAGAAAATCATTCTTTAAAGCAACTGTCATGCAGATTGTGCAGGAACCTGCTACTTGTACCTTTGTGAAAAAATTTCAAATAAAAGAGGTTCAAAATAAATTCCACAGATCATCAGCATAACTTACTAAGCTATTAACTTCATAAAAAGTTGCATGATGCATAAACAGATTCAGAAAAAAATTTATTAGAATATTTAAAAGAAAATTTGCAACCATAAAAGAAATTCTAAGCTGTTTGTATCCATACTAAAGCATTGTTATGCATACGTCAGATAGTTGATTAATCAAATTAATTCATCAAATGAATCACTAGCTTTGGTGCTTCCTCTAAGAAACTGCTTGCACTCAAAACCAGCATAGGAATCTTTTGAAAGATTCAAAATATAGTGTTTTCAAATGTCAAAGACATGAATACATGTAACATGTATTAAAGTTTAAAACAGCACATGTTAGTTATATTGTGAGGGGGTTTCAACTCCCCCACACATACTTTAATTTTACATGTACTTAATTCTTTAGCGTCGACAGAAAAAGATTTCAGAATATACAGTGTTGACTGATGGCACCTTTTTTTGGATATTTCCTCGCACTTTGAAAATGTTTTTAAAAATAATTTTGTAAAAAATATTATGAATCTGTCAAAATCCTCCTGTACGGCTGATTAATCCTGTCCAATCTAATTAAAGCACACAATAGTTTGTCATTATCACCAAAGTGCAAAGCTACAAAAAAGAAAATCCTACCTCTATCTCTACCAAAAACTCCTTCAAAGAAATCAATTTCACATTTTATACAATAAAAACCTCAATATCAAACTAACTTCATTACAGATCACCTACATAATAAATAATTATGACAATAACAAAAAGAATAATTAATTCAAACACAGTATAATTTATTTCATCACAATTTTTTGCATGTTATTCAAACAAAAGATAACGTAACACTGAATTTTACCTCATTTTCCCTTTGCTGGCCTCTCAGCATGGACTCATCTCGACCAATAGGATCAAGGGAAGTGAACTCTATATCCAAAGAGGCAAGCTCTGATCCAACATTCTGGACAAGATCCTGTTAATATATGCAAAAATATGACTATTTTAAAATTCATCCATGAAAATTCCATGATCTTTGAAATCAACATTCTAACAACACAAACATTCAAAAACTTTTACTGCAAAAAATCTGAGTTGCCGGAAGGTGTAGGAAAACAATTTATGAGGAAGATCACTTGTTGCTCTGGCTTGCATATACATGTAGCAAGGAGGCCATTTGGACTTTTCACAACCCTCACAATTTAAAAACAATTCTCTGGCGGAAGTATATTCTAACATACAGAAAATATTTCGAACAGGATTTGACCCACAGAAATCTCTGAATCATCTGAAGAATCATATCACTGATGAGATAAAAAAATGTAAAGTATCAAAAAAAAATTTCTGCTACAACTGTTTGTACCACATTTTTCCAGCATCTTAATTTACTACCTCAGTATCAATAATCATGTAGACAACCCCATAAACAATTCTAAGTTAACCACCCTGGAATCAATACTTCATTTTCTCTATCATTAAAAGGCTGTAAACCCTTTGATGTGACAATCAATTCTTTAACAAACCTGATACTGTGACAAGACCATGGCACCACTTTCCATCTCTTCCACCAGTTCAGCCAGATCTTGTTTCAGTTGTTCATGTTTGGCTTTAGCCTTGTCCAAGTTGTTCACTAGAGGAGCCTTTGCATCTCCCTGTATCTGTAGACCATCTAGTAATGCCTCGGCATAATCTATCTGTGAAGTGATAGCATCTACATCTTCCTGCCAAGCCTTTAAAGAAAAAAGTAAAGTTTATGTCAGTAAAACAGTGCAGATATTCCACAAATTACTGCAAGGATGTGATTTAGACATTTCATGACCTGAGGAATTTACCTGAAATGCCCTAGCAGAAGAATAAATAATTAAATACGGATTCAACATGTGAAAATCCATCAATCTGCAGAAGAATCACTTCCCTGTTACAGTAAAAATCCATAAATTATTTTGGAAATAACATGAATCCATTTGCTAAAAGAACTCCTTTTTGAAAAGAAACATACAATTTCAAGACTGTACCATAAATAAGTGTCATGAAAAACAAAATTTAGTTATAAATATTTTCATAAGAGTTAATATAAACAACACAGTAGGTTAGCAGTCTGACACTCAAAAACCTTCATTCACATATTCACCTTTATTTTATCAATGTGTTTAGGATCCCGAGATGAATTTCCTTGTTTATGATGACTTTCCAGTTTATCTTTGTATCTCTCTAATGTCGACTCTGACTCTTTCATGTTGTCATGGAATTCTTCCAATCGCTGTGAAAGATCCTCTAACTCTTCCACACGATCTGCTACAGCTGTGAACAGAGATGAAAATATAAACACATAATTTCTAATATATCTTGGTAGTCTTAAGCTTATGAACCACCATCTCAAATGATTACTCTTCAAATCAGTTTTTTTAATAGAAAATTCAAATGACTGATTGATTGATAAAATATTACTTTACATACAGTGGCAAATTTTTCATGCATGTTTAGCCAAAAGCATATTAATGAGTGACGATTATAGGAGAACCCTGAGACAACCATCTACCAAAAAACAGATGAAACTTCTACAGGTCCAATTATGGTCTTCAATAATGAAACAGTCCTATTCAAAACCAAAGCTGTAAAAGGCCCCTGACAGACACACCTAGCCAGATCATCAAGATTCAAAAATATATCAACAAAAAGGGATTTGGACTAAATTTTAAATTGTATTTCATGAAAAGTTCACTTCTATTTGATTATCTATAATAATTTACCTTGGTTAAGATTTTCCCATCGTCTGTTGGCATCTTCTAATCTATCAGTCACATGACTCTGATCAGTGTCAACTAATCCAACCAATGACTGACCTTCTCTGTTTAAATTGTCATGATCATGGGAATGTTTTAATACATCAGCTTGTAGAGCCTAAAAAGCAGATATTCACAATTATTGAGGATAAAAATTAAACAAAACAGGACAGTCAAATTAAGTAAGCTCAACTCAAGCAAAAACATCTTGGATTAAAATGACTTGATACAAACTAATAATTCTCATTTAAAAAATAGAGCAGCGCTCATGGTCCCCCGCCTTTTAGTATTGTTTTATGGAAAGAACTTTTGTGCACAAGGCGTTCAACAGGTGCATTCCTTAAGAGGAGCTGTAAAATGTATTGGTAAACAAAACATGTATCCATGAATTCAATCTTTCGTGAATGTAACAACACCAGTTTATGTCTGCTGCGTGGAAATACCAACATCCTCT
>JAULBM010320841.1:0-13547 GCA_032357055.1 Geukensia granosissima | reverse complement strand
TAGACCGACCTAACTAACGGCACGCGTCGGACCTTTGGTCAGAATTTTTGTGTCAGACAACCGGTCTGGCACTGTCAACATTTGTGGCGGACCTTTAGCAGTTGTGTCGGTCAGGACCGACAGGTCCGACGATTTTCATAAACTCTGATTTAGACAAGTAAATGCCCTCTTAAGTCAAGAAGGGAGGATTCTTAGTTAAGGTTGGTACCTGGGGCATGTTTTTGTGGGGTTGTTTAGATGCTTTCCTGTAATTTTAACTTGGATTTGATCTATCTTAAAGGGAACATGATTAATTCGACCAAATATTTGACAATTGTGTTCAAGATAAGCAACACGGGTGTTTTTGGTGCAACAATATTTCTGTTATCAAAATATTAGAATCACCACGATATGGCTGAAATACTGCCGACGTGGCGTTAAACACCAACCAATCAATCCAAAGATTAGTATAATAATAAAAGGCATCGATCAGAGGGCACATGTAGAAGGGAGATGGGGAACAACGATAACGACGATTATAAATTGACAGTATTGTTGCAACCAAGTGTATTTTATATTTCTGTATTTTAAATATACCGAATGCTAATAAAAACGCAACACTTGACGTTTATCGCCCTAGCTGTTTTCAATTTTGTACGTAAAAGTATTTGTTTCTGTTGTTGACTGATTCTTAGTTAATTTAGGAAAATAAAGCAGCAATTCTTTAAAAATCATTTTTGTTCCTTTGAAAGATCAAAATTTCTTCAATAAAACTCACAAAAACGCGTCTTTAATTGGACAAAATTTTCACGTCTTGAATAAAATAGTTGTACAGTTGACTTGAAATTTGGGTATGCCATAAATAATGATTCAAATATGGTGTTGAAGGAATATGTTTGAACTTTTTGGTGTAAAATGCTGATTTTGTGACCATCAAAAATCGATGAAAATATGCGAAAACATAAAATAATGTCCAAGTTAACGTTTATGGTCAATATGGCGATTTTCAGAGAAGTAATATCGAGCTAAAATCTGACACTAATGGCAAAATAAGTATAGTGTTGTGTTTCTATTTGCATTCAGTATATGTTTGAACAAGTTTTAATCATCTTTGCCAGTTTTATATAAATTATAGAAAATTCCTGTTGTATATTTAAATAACAACCTTTTTATATTGTTTTTGTTGTATATTCTTTATTGTAAACCTGAATAAAATTTTAAAACTTCTATACTTTTGCATTCTGCCATGATATTAAATTTAAGCAGTGAGTTATTAAATTGGCAATTTTAATGTGATGACATGGCTTACAATTGAAATTGTAAGTTGTAAAACTAATATTAAGATTCTATACCCCTGAAATTATGGTGGCTTTATTCCTTGTATTGCACACGAAGATGTAGGTGTCCTTGGCGCCTGCTTTTGACATCCGATTACATTTTTTTGGATATGAGGACGTCCTTTTAAGATGTTTGCTGCTAATGCTCAGCCATTTAGTTTAGATTTTCGAGCTCCTCAATTTATCCATTTCATAGCATTTATTTTTTCTGCCCATTGACCCCTTTTTTCATTATTTTATTAAACACACTTAAATGTCATCTTGTTGGTTCTTCTTGGATGTTAACGGACAGAACCTACTAAGTAAAAACCTATGAAAAATCAAGAGAACTCTTTTCCCCTCCAAATTTTCAAAATCCTACATTTCAACATGGAGCAGATTGAGCCCAAAATTTTCTGCTTAGTTTGTTCAAATGTGAAAGATCTTAAAAACAAACATAAGTTTTGTAAAACTTGTTATTTTTAATACCAGCAGCAAACATCCTTGACTTTTGGGATTTCTCTCTTCTTGCGCATTAGTTCTAATATTCTATTAATTGAGGGAAATTATTGTGCCTGATCCATGAATTGTAAAAATTATACAAATTTTTGCCACACACACAATCTAATGAATACATATAATAGTAGTTGGCATTCGCATTGGGTTTGCTTTTAATATTTCACCTTTGTCAACGGAGAAATGGGAAAGCATTGTTTGTAGCTAAAAACAAGTACCTTTTACAATACTTTACGGGTAATGCTAAAACCTCAGCTCACACTGCATGGATTGATTTGAAATTGAAATGTATTTTTTATATATTTTAACAATTTTGGGTAGTGCCTGATATCATTTTCCTGTGTGGCAAGACTTTGTCATTTTCCCTCAAAAAGGGAATGATTTAGAACATTGTCATCACAAAAATCTCAGCTGCCACTGCATAAATTGATTTGACTGAAAAATGCAATTTGGCTTTATATAGCTGGGATATGTGTTGTAAGTTGTGGTTTTGGTTGCTGCCTGGTATCCTCTTGGTACCTTCCTGTCTCATAGGACTTTGTCATTTCACCCCGTCGTCCAAATTTGGGCCACGAATTTATATAATTTGTAATTCTCTAATGATCGGTGCATTTCATATATTTTTCGTACGACGTTTTTTTCCTTATCTCATATATGACTCCTTTTCATTGGCCACAAGCGTAACACCGCATTACATGCAAATGCTTCCGGATCGAACCCGAAAAAGGGATCTTATTTTTATATCGAATTTAGTAATGACTTTTAACCGTATTCTTATTATTTCATCTAAATATGCACTCAAATGAAAATATCTCGAAAGAGGAAGAAATATCTGCACGAATGACATCAAGGCACTTGTGACGTGAAAGGTTAAATCATTTCGTCATTCGTTGTATGGTGAAACTGTGTCAGCTGTTGAAATCTTTCTCTAGTTATTGCGCATTGGTTGTATTGTTATATTAATCAAGGGAAATTGGTGTACCCCATCCTCCGGGAATTAAGAATTATACCAACTTTTGCCACACACACAATCGTATGAATTCATAAATTATATTAGTCTCTGTTTGGTGGATGGCATGAACGTAAATTTTTTGTGTTTGCTTTATTTTCACGTTTGTCAATGGAGAAAGGGGAAAGCATTGTTTGGAGCTAAAAAACAAGTACCTTTTACAACGCTATTTAAAACATCAGCTCAAACTGCATGGATTGATTTGAAAATTGAAATGTATTTTTATATATTTTAACGATTTTGGATAGTGCCTAATACCATTTTCCTGTTTGTCAGGACTTTGTCATCACAAAAATCTCAGCTCCCACTGCATAAATTGATTTGACTGAAAATTGCAATTTGGCTTTATATAGATGGGATATGTGTTGTAAGTTGTGGTTTTGCTTGCTGCCTGGTATTCTCTTGGTAACTTTCTGTCTCATGGGACTTTTTCATTTTACCCCGTCGTCCAAATTTGGGCCACGAATTTATATAACATGTATAATTGGTATATTCTCTAATGATCGGTGCATTTCGTCTATTTTTCGTACGACGTGTTTTTCCCTAATTTTACATGTTTCATATGTCTCCTTTTCATTGGCCACAAGCGACTCTGCATCACAAATGCTTCCGGGTGAAATAGATCTCTTATTTTAATACTCATTGAAATTGTCGAATTCAGTAATGACTTAACATTTTCTTTTTAGTAGATCTATATATGTACACAAAAGAAAAGATCTCGAAAGAGGAAGAAATATTCGCACGAATGACATCAAAGCACTTGTGACGTAAAAGGTTAAATCATTTCATCATTCGTCATGTCCATGTTCGTTGTATGGCGAAACAATGTCAGCTTCCTGTGATTATTAAAGAAAAAAGATTCATAATGATTTATGGGGTTGTTTACGATTATATTTATCTAATTTTGTATTGTTTTTATCCTGCAATCTTTGGGAAATAAGTGGACGATTTTCATTCTAAAATTGAATCGTTTCAACATTACAACACGACAATCGACCTAATCTATGGACAAAATAGTAAACGTATGCATGACTAAAAATGATTATTTAAACAACGACATGTAAGATATTCATTGAAGCTCGTTTCTTTAATTTTAAAACTCATTGTCAAAATATCATTTTTAAACCTACATGTATCGTTAGGGACCGGTCATTATTTATCTCCAGGGTTGGGCCGGCAAAAAAGTAGGGGGGGTCAAAGAAAAAATAGCAGTACTTGAAGTGGGGTATGTATTTTTTTACTAATTGATGAGGGGAGTCATGATTTATTGTAAAGAAAAATCATTTACACATGTACTTGTGCAATATCTAGAATTTCATACATATTAAATGTCTTGTGTTATTATATAACGCTTTTTATGCAAAATGCAAAGGTGTTGACTTTTTTTTGGTACTTGGGAGAGGGGGGTGATAATTTTTCTGTGTTTGGAAAAGGGGGTAAGTTATTTTTTTATCGGATCATTTTTCAATTTGCCGGCCCACATCTGGAGATGAATAATGACCGGTCCCTTATATAGATAGGGTATATGTTGTAAGTAATTTTGGTGGGTGTCTGACCGACTTCCTGTTTTATTCGCATGTATTAAGATTTTCAAACATAGATCCGCTCTGTTAGTGTCGCATTTTTTGTAGCCTGTTTCATATATTTACACATATAGCCATTATAGGCCATTGCAAATTGATGACTTGCATGTCCCGATGTGTCCAATGGATTTTCCGTGATAAACAGTGGCAGCGAGCAAACTTTAATTTTGATTTTTTTAATACAAAGTAATTTGGTGGTGTACAACCTGAAGACTGCTTCTGAAAGGCCAGTTTATAATATTTTTTCACGATTTAGGAGAAGCAATGCTTCCTTAATAAATATCGTTGAAAATATGGCGACGATTTTCTAAATTGTCCTAAAATGAAGCTGCATAATTTTAACTCTATAAGTTTTTCAAGCTAAAGCCGTGTTTTTTTATTTGTTTTGCGTCAGGTCAAATTTTCAAAACGTACACGCCTGTCTGCACGAAAAACACACAAACACAAAATGATAACAGATTTGATTGCTTACATATTGCACGTATACAGCTTGTTTACTTGCATACATGTGTATATCTGAGGCCGTTATTTCTACATCGATGATCAACGAAAGTTCTATGTTTTGGGGGATGTTGAGATAATTTTACTCATCATTACATTGCATACAGTTTATTCATGTTATTTTCTGTGTTTGTTTTTGACATTAAAATGCTTAAAACCTACCCACACGCTGACACAAAACAAAGAAAAAACACAACTTTGGCCTAATTGGTTCAATAAAAAAATTAGTGATATGTAGCCTACGCGTGTGTATTAATTTTTGTTCACATTTGGCATTATGAAAACAGGATCCGCAATGAGGGCACCCATCTTGAGATAACTTTTAATTGTATTTTTTGTTGGTTTTCAGTATAGATCACAAGTGTTAAATCCATTTCAACTGTGCTGTCCCAGGTTAGGGGGGGGTTTAGCCCCGCCACATCCTTACGTGCCTGTCCCAAGCCAGGAACCTGTAGTCCAGTGGTTGTCGTTGATTAAATAATCATTTTTAGTCATGCACTCGTTTACTATTTTGTCCATAGATTAGGTCGATTGTCGTGTTGTAATGTTGAAACGATTCAATTTTAGAATGAAAATCGTCCACTTAATTATTTACCAATTAAAGATTGCAGGATAAAACCAATACATGCACATTCCCGTAAAATATCAATATCATATGTATATCCCCCTGGTTGGTGACTACACTGACACTTCTGGGGGAGGGGGTTGCACATTAGCATGTTGTTAGTTTACCTTTACATATTTACGAATACTAAGAGAACGATTTTTAACTTTGAATGTAAGTCAAACAAATATAGAACTTGTACATCTAGAAAGAAGTTGAATATCCAGACTAGTATCATTTCACAATGGGTAATGTATATTGACGACAGAGGTATACGTCATGAGAATTGACTATTTAATTAATCAAAGTTTAGATCTTTTTATATAATAACAATGGAGTTGGTGTTATTTAAAGTTTTTCTGATGTTATTTGAAGTAATCTTTTTCGGTTCAATTCGTTTGTATGTGTGTAGTGGACTGAAAATTCTTGACTCGGAAGAAAGATTTTAAGTACATGTGTTTAAACTAAAATGAAATAATAATACATTATTGTCATTATAAACAGTTGACAGTTTGTAACAAGTTAAAAAAAATAGACAGGAAAAATCACATATGCTTTATTGTCAAGAACTCTTTGTCCCCAGTTCAATGTAAAGTAACCTGATTTTCAAATGTTGAAAAATTGTCGGATTTAGTCCAGTGTAGAATATCATGTGAGAGATCAAAAGTGGATAGCCCAAAGGTCCATCGTTTGAAAGAAATAAGACTTTATAATGAGTTTGCATCTAAGTTCAAATTTCCGACGTGATACTTTGTCATTCATTTGTGGAAAAAATGCAACTGCATGACAAAATAACGCGTGCAAACTATATATTTGGATGGTGTCTTCCTGATAGTCCCACATTTGAAAATTACAGGTAAAAAAAGTGAAAAAAATGTTGGACATTCAGGAATGTCTTGATAATGTTTTTCCCATTTTGTAAATTATTAATTTATCAAAATGTATCTATAACTTCTTGCTTATTTATGCAATATTTTGAGTTAACGTTTAAAAACAGAATATTACATTTAGATGCGTTTCATAATTGTTTGAACTTGCACTTTAAATACCGTAAATACTAATATAGTTGTACTTCGTTGATAGGTCGATATTACCGTAAAAACTAGCATAACTGTTCGTTTGATGCACACATATAGATAATGTTTAACATAACCGGAAGTGTCTATTTATGTAATGCTTTGTAGAATCAATTTCATACATGCTAAATTTCGCTGAACATTAACGTACATATTAAATATTGTTTTCCGAAACAAACAGATTATCAAGTTGTATTTACATGTTGTACACAAGTTATCTAGTTCTTTTAAATACTTAAGTTTACACAACAAAAACAAGACAGATATTGAATTTATTGTTTGATGTTACTATTGCATTGATATTGTCTAATTCTAAATATTCTCGTTTCAGCATTTGTTGTATTTCTTTGAATCTGCTGTTTTTATGATTTATTGTTTTATTTGTTGCCATGGAACTGATTATTCAGTTACATGGAGATTCCTCAATAAAGTTACTTGTAATTTGTAACTCTTCTTCGTTTTCACCAGGAGCCAAAGTCCTTAACGACATAGGCAAAAAAGTCGTTACGACATATTTACTAAATTCTCTCAGAAATATGAAGATTTGGTATCAAAATGTGGATGTACTTGTAATCATCTTATAAAAACATGAAATGTTGCATCCTACTTTTTACGGAAATACATGGTCTTAACATTAATCTTAAGAAACTTATCCGTAAAGAATATCGTCACAGCAATATTATCAAATCTTTAAATGTTGTTTTTATTGGTATTGATATTGACTTTCTTACTAGCTTAATACGGACTAAAAGTTAATATTTTACATAAAATTTTCTTCTTCCTGTCAATATATTTCTACATGTATATTGCCATTGGCTCAACCCATGTTTTCTTTCACTTCTTATGTGATTTAAACACTAAATATAATGGGACATGTTTATATTGACACAGTAGTAAAGGAAAACTTCGTTTCCTAATCGATTGATTCTGGGCTTTAAACTAGCAGACTGCAACTGCTGGTACTCTTTCGAAGTCTTTACTTTTGTTGTATCATGCATTAATTTAAATTTTTAAATATTTGTTGTTGGTTTTCAGTATCGAACTCAAGTGTTAAATCCATTTCAACTGGTTTTTTACTGTTTTTGTTGTGCTTTGCCACTATTGTCCCAGGTTAGAAGGAAGTTGAGCGCTGACGAACCGGTTTAACCCCGCCATATACTTATGTGCTTGTACCAAGCCAGACACCTATTGTCAAGTGGTTGTTTTTGTTTAATTAGTCATTTATTGTTATTATTTCACAATTTTTTCAATAGATTAGGTCGACTGTCGTGTTTTGTTAATAGTTTCACATTTTGTATTTCGGGGCTTTTAACAGCTTCCGTTATGGTATGGACTCTGTTCCATTATCGAAGACCTGTAGAAGTTTTAATTCGACTCTAATTTGACAAATGGCTGTCTCATGGACAATCATGCCACAATTTCATTTTTTTATATTTTAGGGTGAAAAACGATGTAACGCAAAAGGAATTCGACGATACCAAAGGAGAGACAGAAATCGTTAAGTCGAAAGACACACAATAACATAGTCAACAAAATGAAACGAAAGACAAACAAAGGGCATACAACACCATACTGAAAACCAAAGCTGGAGCAACACGAATCCTACAAAACCAGGGTGAGTTCAGTTGCTCCGAAAGGGTGCGCAACTCTTGCTCCACTAGTGGCACCCGTCGTTTTACTCAGTAGTCAAAGACGGTATATATTCACAGTCTATGTTAGTCACAACCAGTATAGGAATGGATTTGCATACAGTCGGAAGATATCCATTGTCATCTGTGAAATTGAAATTTCGTACCGGTCACCCTATCTTGATGGCGACCGAATATTTTCGGAGTGTTGACTCTAATTTTTCCCTGAGAAACCCTTGGCTCAGTAGCTTTCTTGTCAGCTGCAACCCTCTATCAATACAATCCTGATAGGAAGCACAGGCCTTGGAGTAGCGTATCGATTGAGAAATAAACACTCCTCATGCAGGTGCGGCTAGAATGTCGCTAGACACGAACAGAAATTTGACAATCGGAAAATCAAAGTCATCTCTCGTCGTAAATGTTTGTTCTTAACCCGCCCTTACTGTCAATTTCTAGATGTAAGTCTAGGTAAGAAGCAGACCTTTCTGTTTCTGTTGTATCTTTGATTTCAAGTTCAATGGGATAGATGAGGTCACCAAATTAAGAGTTATTCAGTTAAAGGACATCATCTTTATAGCGTAAATTCAATGATAAAGCAATATCTTAAAACAAGGTTTTGTCGGTAAAACTTTGATTATCACTTTAAAATGGAACAAAATGGACATATAAACAAAAAACTGACATGTTGATCAAAATGTGTTTTAAATATGTTGGAAATTTATTCAAAATCCACATGGTCGTTAAATTTATTTTATTAAACCTATCCGTAAAGGATATCGTCACAGCATTATTATAAAATATTTATATATGGCTTTTATTGGAACTATTATTGACTTTCTTGTTAATAACTTAATATGGAACTAAGCAGTTTATACCTGTTATAACATTTTCTTCTTCCTGTTTATATATTATATCTTATATTGGCATTTGCACAACCCATGTTTTATTTGACTTCTTATGATATTTTAACACTAAATCCGATTGGACATGTTTATATTGACATCGTAGTGAAGAACGACTTGGTTTCCTAGTCGGTTGCTTTTGGGTTTTTAACTATCAGACTGCGAGTACACTTTTGAGGTCGATACTTTTGTTGTGTATTGTATGAAGCTTTTATTGTATTTGTTGTAGGTTTTCAGTTTCGATCTCAAGTGTTTAATCCATTTCAACCGATTTTTTAGTGAGTTTTTATTGCTGATTTGTCACACCGTTGTCAAAGGTTAGGGGAGGGTTTAGCGCTATCCCGCCACATACCTATGTGCCTGTCACAAGCCAGGGACCTGTAGTCCAGTGGTTGTCGTTGTTAAATTAGTCATTTATTGTCATCTGTTCACCATTTTTGCATAAGATTAGGTCGATTGTCGTGTTTATGTATTATTTCGTAATTCACAACTTTTATTTCATGGGCTTTACCGCTTCCGTAATGGTATGGACTCATTGTTGAAGGTCGTTATGGAACCTGTAGAAGTTTTAAACTCTACTGTCATTCGGTGGATTGCTGTCTCATTGGATGCCACATCTCATATTTTTTATATCATACTTGCACAAATTTGCGTTTTTGAGTGACCACGTTGTTTATTTTAGATCTTACCTCTAAACAATTACATTAATATTAACATCTTCAATGATGCAATAAGACACACAGTAACAAAAGAATGAGGTTTGTTAAAACTCATAAGCAACATAAGGTTGCAGAAACAATGGACGTCGACTTTGGCGCCGGCGTCGCTTCCTACTTATATCATGGCGTACTTTCGACTAAATTGTGTTTATGAATTACTTTATAGGAAATTATTTAAATTAAATCATATCTAAAGAAATATGAACATGTTAAAATTTATTTTTACACAACGAAATAGTTTCCTGATTCCGGGGAAATAGTAAGTAATGGATGTTCTATTCTCAAATAGCTGTTTCATACCTCTTCTTATATACAATGTAAAATACCATGAGGAAAATAAATTTTACTACATTGTATATAATTCAGCTATCGTAAGTGCTGATAAAATCACAAATGTATTTTAATAGTAACAAAGAAAACTGTTTTGTGACATGATGGAAATGGGCATGGCAGTAACTAACATTTTAAAATTTGTTTATTAATAAACATAATTACCAATGTTTAATAAATATTGAGAATTTAGGTATGCTTTATGTATAATTCAAGCAGAAACCTCTCATCAGTGGCATTAGAACAGTCATCTGTTTAATTCATATTACCTGTAAAAGGAACGTGATATTAAATCTCCATTTCAATAAGGATTGGGAGATTCGCGAAAGTTGATGTTTCTTAATTTACTAAGCATACGAAAAAAGTGCATTCGAAATGGCGTTTGTCAGGTTTCATGTTACATAGCCTTGATATTTAAACTTCTTTTGAAAATACGTGATCCTTTTGAATCCCATGACCTTTGTACACCTGCTTCAAATTGGTTGTTAGCTCCGAATGTTCTACTGAACTAAAGGTAACTATTTCAAATGTACCAGGAGAATTGTCTAGTACGTTATTCTAAAATCATATGGGACAATCGTTTTAAATGTTTGAATGTTCCGATTTGATACTTCCTTACTCCAGTGTAACGACCTCACGCGCATCTGCTTTCAAAACACTTGCTTTATTGTTGACACCATTAAGGAGCAGAGACTATTCTAAATTCTCTCTCATTTCTGTCTGATCTCCTACGTCTAATTCTTTATATTTACAAATACAAATCTTGCAACAATATCAATTAATAAGTAGATTAGCAAGAATAACCAATTTGGAAGTCGTGTTTAATGCAAACGTTTCAGTTTTTGAATCAAGTTTTTCAATTTTTTAAATATTGTTGAGATTAAAATTTTGAAAGCAAAGTTAAGCTTGTAGCTATATCTTTAAACTGAGCTTGTCGATTTATCAAATTAGTCAATGGATTCTTAAAAATTAAAATATTGAAACACTATTAAAGTTATGAGTTAGGATGAAGAGGAAACAATTAAAATTTAAAGGGCACGAATAATGGGCACGACTAATGTTCATCAATATCTATCAACATTCCTTTACTTTTTATAACACGATATGTTTAAACACACAATGTGCTTGAAAAACTTTTGATATTTTGGACCACCTATATTATATAACAAAATGATTTCCATCTATTATAAATTCACTGGATATTTACATGTTAAAAATGTATGTATTATTTACATATGTATTCGAAGCCTCGTTATAAATGTACATTTGCCTTTGTTCTTTTTGTCTTCTTTTTATCTTTTGGTTTAATTGTTTCAAATTGGTCTCTCGCATGGATATTCTGCACTGAACTAGGTGAAAACAGATCTACTTTAACTTTCCTTTTCGAATTGATTTTTGTTATTGAGTCTTAAACTTTTTGAATTTAGAAAATTCATTTGTAAAAAATATATGTCACTAACTTCGACCTGTACCTCATGTTATTTTTCTAAACAACTACCTTGGTCTTTATGGGCCTCCTAGAAAGGTATTAAGCCATTCAATTTTATATGTCTTTGAACTATTCGACTTGACAATTATAACTAGAGATTGTAAATTCCACAAAGTTGAATCTTTTCATTTTGCATTGGTGAATCCAAAATAAATTTAAAAGGTTTATGGCCAGTTTTGATTACAAATTCAGCATTGTTCAAATTTTGATCCAATTTTTGTTAACATAATGTATACTAGAAGCTTTTTTTCATTGATTGTAACTATACACCGGCTTTGACTACTGAGTAAAACGACGGGTGCAACTAGTGGAGAAGGAGTTGCTTACACTTCCAGAGCACTTGAACTCACCCTGATTTTTGTAGGGTTCGTGTGGCTCCAGCTTTAGTTTTCAGTGTAGTGTCGTGTGTTCTACGTTTGTCTTTCGTTTTATTTTGTTGGCCGTGCTGTTGTCTGTCTTCCGACTTAACGATTTCTGTCTTCCCTTTGGTATAATCGAATTCCTTTGAATAGAAGAACATTTTGTTTGGGATCTAGATAATTTGTGGGATAAAAAGTAAAGGTATTGCTATTTTAGAAACATTTGGAATGAAACGTCGGTAATATGAGCATGCACCAATGAAATCGCGAACTTCTCTCACTGTATAAGAAATTGGCAAAGTTCTTATAGCCTGTACCTTTCCTTCTTCGGCATCAATTCTATTATTACCTATTTGAAACCCAAAATGATTTGTATTTTCTTGAATGAATTGGTATTTCTTTAATTTCCATAATTTTAAACCCATGGTCTCTCAACATATTAAAAACTTGTTGAATATGATCTAAATGTTCTTCAGGAGTGCTAGAAAAGATCAAAATGTCATCAATGTAAGCTATTGCAAATGTCAGATCTTGTAACACAATTTCCATTCACTGACCAAATACAGCTTGACTATTTTGTAAACCAAAAGGCATAACATTAAATTCAAAAAGTCCTCGATCATTCATTATTTTTTTCTCTTTAATGCAGGCTATCGTACCTTCTGCTATACCCTTTTTAAATTATATATATTTTATAATGTTTTTAATAAGTAAAATTGGGTACCTATTATTTTCTTAAGATTTTACAATTAAATTCTCAATCTCATTACCCGGATCGTGATCTAGGAGCCCTTCTGCATGTTCTGGGAAGGCTGAAATTTCGTATGTGTATGAACTAGCAGGTGTACAGCCCTTATGTAATTTAACAAAACTGGGCACTGGGGCGGTCTCCAGAGCTCAACCCACAGAGCGTACACAGCGCGAATCCAAGGTGGCGGATAGGGGAAGCCCTCTCGGTGGGGGCTGCCAGGTTATAATACGGAAAGCCTGGCCGTGGACCATGGTGGGCGATGTGTGTGGAGAATGCCACGCTCCATGCACGTAAAAGATCCCTTTTGTAGTTTTCGAAAAATAGAAGGCTAATGCCGCTACAGAAGGCTAAATTTTCCTCTCCTACCCATCACTCCCTTTTTCCAGTGGCAGTCACAAACCGTTGCCCGTTTTCGATATCGACAACTGTTGAACTTGTTCTCGTCCTGAATATGCATGGAATATTTGTCAGAAGACGTTAAGCAACCAACAATCAATCCATCAATAATTTAACAACACAAATATTGCCTTGTTGCGGTTTAAGTTGTACTTTATAATTTCAGCTGTTGAATTAAATTTATTTACTTTCAACTGTTAATTCGTGAGGGAATTTAAATAACTATCCCCTGGGTATACAAGATCTGAGTCATTCAACGGTGTCTTCAACTAATTACAATTGAATTTACAGGTAAATTCACAATTTCTTCCGGCAATATATACTAGTCAAAAAAAGAAACGTTACACTCCTTCAACATCATTTAAAAATTTGTTTGTGCGTTGTTTAAA
>JAULBM010320840.1:0-23645 GCA_032357055.1 Geukensia granosissima | reverse complement strand
TTCTTGTCCAATTTTGATGGGGTTTTTTCCTTTGTATTCCCCATGAAAAAGTCAACATAATAGGCCACAAGCGTCATGACCTATCTCTAACTGTTATTGAGATATAGTATAGGGGGTCCATCCTAGTTTAATTACTTATTTATTACGCAACGTTAACTATGTATACTCCCGGTCTCGCGCTAGCGCCTGCGAAAAAGCAACTCCAGCATACAAATGGCTGACTTTACAATGTAAAATTCCAGTAGAGAATAAAAAATTCAGCGCAACTTAAAAACATGGTGATTGCTAAAAATAATTATTGCAACTTACTTGCAATTTTTCAATCCACAAAATAAAATTTATTTTAAAGAATACAGCAGACAGTTTTTCTTCCATAACGTTTTTACCCGTTCCAACCAGCCCTGACATAGAGTATAATTGATTTTTAATTACTGGAAAATGGCAATCAGATATATTGAGGAATTTGTTATAGGACACCAATGCTACTTTCTTTTCTGGTTAAATAGAGCGAAATCTTCGAGCCCAAGAAATAAGGCAGGTATTGCCTTCTATACCTGACTGCAGAGACTACAATAGTGTCCCCATGAAGTCAACTCTGGTGTCAGGATACTAAGTGTGCTCTGCTGAGCCAATTGACCTCTACCAAACATTTTAGTACAACATTCCTTCCTGGCAAGGACCAGAGACAAGTCTCTGTCAGATGGGCAATACAGGCCTTTGGGAGTTTTTGGTTTAAAATTTATTCAGGTGCTCATTTTTTTATTCTGAACCCTGCTTGCTATACAGAACAAGTAAATTACACTTAAAATTCATTCAAGTGCGCCATTATGTAGTTTTGCATAATTAGTTAAATTACTTAATTATCACGCAGCATTGACAATTTGTACTACCGGTGTCATGATAGCGTGTGCAAAGGGCCACTTCCGACAAACAAATTGCTACATTGTAATTTTATAATGTAAAATCACTGTAGAGAATTAAAAACCTGTTCCAACAAACTTTGACATAGAGTATAGAAATAAATTTGGATTGGCCTTACTGATCATCAACATTTATATGCAATAGAAGAAACAGACTTTAGATCAACAAAAGAATATCCATTATATTTTGAAAGTTAATATATGTAGTTTACTTGATATGAATCTACCTATTGAAATTTCCTTTCAAACTTAGATGACAAAGTGAACTCCAGAATATCCAAAACAAAAACAATAGGTTTGTGCCGACATTTAGGCAAAAATTGAGGATAAAAAAGTAGGAACCTTTTAAACAGGGATTTTCCCACAATTTCCCTGCCTGGTCATAATTTTTCCAAATTTGGCAAATTAAATTATTCGTCTCAGAAACTTATGAAACAGAAAATTTTCTATTAACTGATCATCAACAATTTTTTCTTTTAATCAGAAGTTTCTAATAATGAATATTGAACATTTACACATGTATCTTTGTTTTCTCCTAGGTTTCATTTTAGGGTCAAATTCAGCTTATTACCAGAATCTTAATTGGGCTAATTGGCTCCATGGAATCTTTGGTTTATTTTCCATCCAAATGTGATGTTTTTTCCAACCGATTCCTATTGATAAATACCATTGTTACTCCAAGCTTTTTGTAATGCATTTACCTGTTGGTAATTCCAACTTTGGGGAATTTCCTGGAACTCTTTCAGGTCTGCTACCTTTTGAAAAAATACCTTGCAACCATATAAAATCAGAATCAAGAGATCATTTGTAATCTTGTTCAGTGTTAAAATCATCAATATAGCAGTTCCAAAGGTGTAGGTACTTTAAGCCCCATATTTGGACCAAATTTTAGATTTTGTGACACAACAAAAAGTTGTTGTGGAAATGCTGTTTTATATAATCTTCTTTTAATAATTCATTACTTTTTCTTGTATACTTTTCATCATTTCCACAAAACGGAATGGATTATTTGATTATTTCAAGAAAAATAGAACATTTTCTGTAAAAAATGCTCAATTTTTTGTAGGTGTTTGTTCAAAATAGATATGATCGCACCAAAACATTATGAAGATACTTTAACAATAGACAAAAGGGATATGGAGTAAATATTCATGACACAAAAATTTGATATGTACAAGAAAATTCCAAGCAAAGGAACAACGCTTTGATTGCTGTTCTTCATCTCAAAGTCACAGTGAGGCCTTCAACACGAAGCAAAAACTCGCACCTCACTGTAAGTTCAAGACGGCCTCTAGCACTGGTTTGAGCGGAATTCTTTGCTAGATTTATTTGATAGATTTTAATTGTTCAAAGTTTGGTTTTGATGTTTTTGTGTGATCTATATTAAAATGGACAAAATTGTTTCTGATATTGCATCAAATTTATTAATTTTTTAGTATTTTGACATTTTAAGCATTTTCTATGTGCCAAAATGCCTTGTGACCAATCATGTAGAACTAATCAAACTAAAACTTCTATTGGATTTTCTTTTTATAGACATTATTCAATACAGATTATATAACATAATTGAAAATAGCAACTTTTAATGTTTTAGTCAAATTCTTGGGCCAAAAATTGGCCCTAATGACTCTCATCCTTTGGTAAATTTCCTAAAAGTTTCTAAACCTCTTACCATTTGGAAAAGTACCTTTGCAAACCTATTAAATCAGAATCAGAAGATCAGTTGGGATCTTTTGCAGTGTTAAGATGTAAATTGTGGCAGTTCCAATTTTGGAATATTCCTTAATGCCTATCAAATCTCAAATCTTTGTTAATGTTAGTTATATTTATGGAATTGATAAGATGAAAAATATGGCAATTCCAGCTTTGATAAATCACCCAGAAGTCTTTCAGAACTGCTACCTTTTGAAAAAGAATAAATCTACCATTTATCAAGAAATATTTTCTTCTAAACTATGAGCTATGCTTGTTTTTGAATTTTATTTTTTGGAAATAGTGCCAAGAAACAAACATGATTCACTGTACATAAGATGCAATTATACAGAATTCTCTCTTATCAAACCTTTTCACCTGTAATCTTTTGAAAATTTTCATAGAAATCATAAACCAATGAAAAACAGTATTTGATTATGATTGAGTCTAAGTATTCAAATAAAGATGTTTCATGGTGTGTTAAATCTTTGAATTTTGGTTTGGAGCCAAATTAAGGTATTGTCCTACCAACTACTTTACACATGAAATAAAAATATTCAGCAAATAACTTGTTACCAAGTTTTATGGATATAACATGAATGTTTCAGTTGCAAATTCAGATCCTCTCAATCTAATGGCCATTAAAAGGAAACAATTTTTATCTTGAAAAATGTGATTCTTAGTGACACTTGACTTATGATTTTAGTACTATATAACTGAAGGAGACAATAAATAGGCATGTGTATAGCACCAAAATGACCTTTACCATAATGTAGGATTTTACTTTTTTCAACTTTAAATTTGTTTTTTTTTTTTAGCTCACCTGGCCCCAAGGGCCATGTGAGCTTTTCTCATTACTTTTTGCCCGTAGTCTTCGGAGTCTTCAGTTAACTTTTCACATTTTCATCTTCTTCTCTGAAACCACTAAACAGATTTCAACCCAACTTGGCAGAAATGTTAAGCAGTTGGTCCTTTGCCAAATTTGTGAAATTGGTGCCAATGGGAAATCAAAATGGCTGCCATGAGGAAACTTAGTTTAACATTGGACCTATTGGGAATTTCATATTTTCATCTTCTTTTTAGAAACCAGTATTGGACTACTATTATGTTGAAAAACAAGCAGACAGTTATCAAGCAATGTATTAAATCTTTGTTCACATTAACTTTGATTCGGGAACTCTAAGCCAGGTGAGCGATCACAGGCTCCTGGGAGCCTCTGGTTGAATGTCACATAGTCTTCTGAGGTTAAGATGGAGTGGAAATATGACATATAAATTTGTTTCAGATTCAGGTGTATCATCAGTTAGTAAACCAACAACAAGCTTTTCCTTCACTTCCTCAACAGCTGGGACAACAGTGACAGGAAGTAATGAAAGGGAGACAAGTTTGAAGTCTCTCTTAGAAAAACCAGTTCCACAAACATTAGGCTGTTCAGCTGCAAGAAGTCTGTTTGGATCTACAACAACAGATGTGGGTAAACCATTGTTTGGCCAGACTTCAGCTAGTTCTTCAAATGAAACAGAAGTCTTCGAACAGAGTTCAGCTGCCACAGTCCCAAGCTCAAGCACTGGATTATTGGGGAAACAGAAGGAAATAACAACCTCTGAAGGTCATACTGTAACCAGCCCAAGTGATAGTACACCAAGCACTTCAGAAGAACCATCTGTACAAAGTCCAAAACCCAAAACCCCAGAAGTAGTTTCCAGTCCAAATATTGAAGCAGTTGGACAACATAAAGATGCTAAAGGTGAAACAACTACCTCCACAGGGCAAACAACAGGTTTATTTGGACAAAATGTGGCAACATCTGGTGGACTGTTTAGTCAGACGTCTGGAGTAGGACTTTTTGGAAAAGTAACACCAACAAGCAGTGTTTTGGGGCAGCCCTCTTCAAGTTCAGGAACAAGTTTATTTGGGCAAACCTCCTCAGCTACATCCAGCAGTTCAGGTCTTTTTGGGCAGCAAACAACGACAGTAAATAGTGGTTTGTTTGGGCAGCCGAAATCTACAACTGCAACAACTAGTGCACCCGCTTCTTTTGGACAGAGTTCTACAACAGTGTCAACACAACCAAGTTCATCAAATTCATCTGAAAATCTTTTTCTACAGAAACCCACAAGTGGCCAGGGTTTGTTTGGCTCAACAAGTTCCAGTTCAGGTGGCATCTTTGGTCAAGCCACAACAACTTCTGGTTCCAGTGGGCTTTTTGGTCAAACAGCTCCAAGCTCTGGAGGGTTGTTTGGGCAAACAACTACTTCTGGGGCAAGCAGTCCCTTTGGCCAGACTTCAACATCTAGTGGCTTGTTTGGTCAGCCACTTTCGAGTTCAGGATCAGGCAGACCATTCGGTCAACCAACAAGTTCGTCTTCTAGTGGACTCTTTGGTCAAACCACTTCCAGCTCTGGTGGACTATTTGGACAAACAGTTTCTACCTCTAGTTCAAGCAGTCCATTTGGCCAATCTTCAGGTGGACTTTTTGGTCAAAAGACTGCAACAACTAGTTCTGGGGGGCTATTTGGGCAGACAAGTTCGGCCCCAACTACAGGAATATTTGGTCAGCCGGCTTCATCAGGGTCAGCACTTTTTGGCCAGTCAACAACAACTTCTTCAAGTGGAGGACTGTTTGGACAAACCCCTGCATTTGGAATGGGCCAAACAACATCAGTTTCAGGTTTTGGTCAGTCAGCCTTTGGGCAGACTGCATTTGGGCAAGCTTCAAGGTAATACATATACATGTTATCAAATTAGATAAATCATACATGTATTTAAAATTAAAAAGAAATTTTTAAAAATCTTATTACAACTTTGTTTAAATTACCCCACTTTCCTATTTTGGTTTTATTTAGATTTTAGAGTAATCAACTATATTGTTTTATTATAAAAATAGTTTTGTTTCAAATAAAAAACTAGTGTTTTCCCCAGGAATTTGTGAAGGCATGGTTTTTCAAATATTTTAGGGCACTCAACCCTCACAGTGGGGCAATTTATTATCTGAAATCTACCAATAAACATTATACACCCTAGTATTGCATTGTAAAAATATCATAAATGGGTGTCAACACAACACGAGTACATGTTAACATGCAAATCAATTGAAACTAATTAAACTAATCTTGTAACTTGAAAGTTGGGAATGGCCAACTAGGGGCACATTGTAAAATTTATGATGAGGGCAGCATGGTGCTAGAAGATGAAGGCATGGTGCAGCGCCATGCTATATTGGTCTAGGGAAACCTCTAACATATATATCCTACTAATCTCATGTTAGGCCAAGAAAATTATATGTCTGGTTGTCAGACAAAGCTGCCATATTAAAATTTCTTATGTTGCCACCCAATAAAAGTTTTAAAAAGTATGAAGATAGTGGTCTATTTTCCTTTTTTGTTGTTCAGTTAAATCTTGAACTTCATACATTTAGCAAACACGGCCTATTAATTTTGTTCATATTGGTGTGTGAGCATTGATTTTGTCACTGTCTGGAAATTTAATAATGTTTGACTAATGAAGTTAACTTGGACTTCCAGTGTTTTGAACCCTAGTGTACCTGATGAAGGTTAATCCAGAAAAGCACTTAGTACGCAGTGAAATTGGTAAAAATTTAAATAAGGAAAGGATTGCCATCTTTCTGGTTTTTATTCCATATACTTCTTTTTTTTAAATTTAAAACCTTCTGAGACTACGACTCATACTTTCAAACATTTGATTGATACAGATCATTGAAGTTAAATTCGATATAAAGCAAGTAGTCAACTAATTATCAATTGCTTTTACTTTGAACATTTTAGCTTGCTTGGCTTTTTGTTCTATTACCAAAGTTTGAACCTTTTTCATTATTGAATAGTTAAGGCATCAGAACTGTCTTGAAGCTAAAAAAAGTAATTTTTTCTGCTAACTGCCTGAAAAAAAATTATGTTCAGCAGTAAGAGAATAAAATGCCTTTCGATAATTGACACATGTTTTACTAGGGATTAAACTGGCTTTTATGATCTCTGGTACTGTCTATGATATGCTTAACCCTGATTTCATTATTATTTGGCAAATTAATTAAATAAATAAATACTACGTTTCAGAAGTAATAGTAGTATTATTAAATAAAGTAAATCAGTCAGATACAGAAACACAATAATTAGTAAATTGTTGAATGTGAATGTTTGAGCAGTGTTATTACCTCAATGAGGGATCAGCTGTTCAGATTCAAAAAGCACACTTAAACTACGCACACGTTTGTTTATATAGGTATCTGATTAAGTAATCGGTACACTACAAAATAGTACGCTACACATCAAGTTCAACGTTACTGTCTAGTTTGTGTAATTAACATAAACAATTGATATGGGAATAAATACACAGATAGAACTTTAATTACAATGTTTCTAGCATATAAAATCAGGTAAGAATATGTTTCCATCGTAGTTTAGGCCCGCAAACAAGCGAACAATCGCAACATGTCACGGAATCACACAAATTCGCGGATTTTACTTACCGCAAATGGAGGGAAATATAAAAACGTCAAACAACGTCAAATACACGACCTTACGGCCTTATAAACGTATACAATTGATCATACGATCTAATAAATGTTAATGACCCTACACGATCCGACGATCTAATGAATGTATATAACACTGCCTTGTCCACAACACTGCCCCCCATTTAGTAAAATTTCGTCCCGAAATTTACAATAAAACAAATATGCGCACCACTTTCGCCGAGAAATAATTAACTTATATTAGAATAAAAAAAAATGTTTCCGTAATTTGGCATGACATTTGGACATTCACAATTCAAGTTTAATATTTTCTGGCAAATTTGTTCATATGCACCAAATGTACTTCGCTTTTCAAACGGATAGGGTTGTCATGTTTCCTTTTACGAATATTTTCTAGTTCCTTTTCAGTCTTGCGCAAGTCATTTTGTAGTTGTTCTTTTTTAGATTTCTCTTTTAATTTTTCTTCAAGCGTTCCAATCTCTTTCTTCATGTTACTTTTAGTGTCTTCCAGTTTTCTGATGTATCTCTCGAATTCCTTTCTTTCTTTTGATAAAGTGGCTTTAAGGTTTTCAATTTCTTCTTCATACTTAAATTGGTTCTCTTGTTCCTGGACCCTTATTTCAATGTTTTCTGGAATTTCTGAGGATTCATTACTTTTCACAACTATGTTTCTTGGTTTTTCGATTGGAATCAGATCTCCCCCCTCACAGATTCTGAGGTTAAAACTTTTCACACCTTTCTTACAGTAAGATTCATGAGACAAGACAACTTTACAGGCTTTGGCGGCTTTTGCATGATTCTCCCATGTGTTGATATGCTTATCCCATTTGGCTTGGTTTATTGCTTTAAAATTACAAAGCATGCAGAAAAATGGAATTTGTTCTAATGGAGTATGTCTTTTCAAAAAATGGTCAATGGCTTGCTTCTTTACTCCTTTAAAAGGGCACTTGGAACATTTTACAATTAAAGGCATGGTATATATCTGAAAATATAAATGTTACGGCATTTTAATTTTCTATACTAGCTCGTAACTTTTGTTCTGTCTTTATTAATTACTTGAAAATCTTGATTCTTGTTCATTTGAGTTACAGGGTTTTAACCTGTCGAAATGAACAATTTCAACTTTATTTTTGAACTTAATTTCATAGACCACTGGACTGATCACTTTTGTAACTCTATAGGGTCCTACCCAGGGACATCTTAATTTTCTATTTTCAGTTTTGTCAAGTTTGAAAACCAATGACCCCACTTCGTATTTTTGATTTGTAATTCGGGTATCATGGTCTCGCTTTTGACGCTCTGCGTATACTTGAAGGTGTTTACGTGCCAATTGGTAAACTTCTTGCATTTTAGCTTGTTTCTCTAAAACATATTCATCAGGAATTTTAGGATCTTCAGTTCTTGGTGGGGGAAATAAAATGTTTTTTGAAAGATTTATCTCCCTGCCAAGCATCATATAGTTTGGAGAGAAGCCAGTAGCAGGATGGGGACTGCTCCTATACGCAGCTAATAAAAGAGAAATATGCTGATCCCAGTTTGTCGCGTTGGAATTAACAAAGCTCTTAATCATTCCTGCTAACGTCCGGTTAAAACGTTCTATCATTCCGTTTGAAGCCGGATGGTACCCAGTAGTTCTTGTTTTTGTCGTCTCCAAAAGCTTGCAGATTTCCTGAAAAAGCTGACTCTCAAAATTCCTCCCTTGATCACTGTGTACCTCAAGTGGAATTCCGAATCTAGAGATGAACTCGTTCACCATTTTCTCAGCAATTATATCTGCATTTTGATGAGGAATTGGATAAACCTCTATCCAACGAGTGAAATAATCACCGATTACAAGGAGGTATTTATTTTTTCGTCTTGTTATAGGCAGAGGACCTAGGATATCCAACCCTATTCGATCCAAAGGATTTCCACTGCGATAATCCATGAGTGGTGCCGATGGTTTCCGGGTTGGGTCTTTTCTTTTATTACAGACTCTGCACATTTTGATATGCAATTTCACGTCTGCACTCATTTTGTACCAACTAAACTGTTGTTTCAGCTTTTCTGTCGTCTTAGCAACTCCTAGATGGCCTGAGTATGCTGTATCGTGACAACTGATTAAGACCTCTTTACGCAAGATAGCTGGTACCAATAACTGAAGACTAGATTTTTCACCAGGACCGGTTATCCATTTCTGGTACAGAATACCATTGATACGGGAAATGTTTGGCCAATTTAACCAATAGCGACGTACAGCAGGGCTCATACTTGCCGACTCATCTCTATCGGGAATATACCCCCTATCAATCCACTTGTGCATTATTCCTAGGTCAGGATCTTCGTGTTGGAATTTTGACACCTCATCATTAGTGTATTTTGACAACCATGTATGACTGGTCATGACTTGGTCCTGTTGTCTGGTCACAACTCTAATAATATCTTTTGCCTTGTTATCAGTAAGATTTACCACATCATCAACTTCTGTCTTGAAATCTTGCCACTGGTTGGACATTGTTTGACAAAAGCTGCAATTCTGGTCTGGTTCATTGTTTTTCTGGTGATCACAGATCTGTTCATCGTAGTCTTTTCTGGACAGGGCATCAGCGTTATTGTGTTTTGCGCCTGCACGATGAAGGATTTCAAAGTCATACTGGGATAGTGTTTCAAGCCACCGAGCCAACTGACCATGTGGATCTTTGAAGTTATACAGCCACTTAAGTGCTCCATGGTCTGTACGGAGGATGAACTTACTACCCAGAAGATAGTGTCTGAACTGATGTATGAAGGTTACCATGGCAAGCAGTTCGCGTTTTGTGACACTGTATCTCTGTTGAGCCCGATCTAATTTCTTAGATGCATACGCTACTACTCGCTCTTTCCCATCCTGTATCTGATGCAGAACAGCACCAATTCCTATATTGGAGGCATCGGTATCCAATATAAATTTTCCATTAGATCTTGGATATACAAGGAGTGGAGCCGTAGTGAGCGCTTGCTTCAAATGTTGAAAACTTTGCTGTGCATCATCTGTCCACCGGAAGGGTACATCCTTCTTTGTCAGCTGACTAATTGGAGCTGCTATCTTACTAAACCCGCGAATGAATTGACGGTAGTAATTGCAGAGTCCTAAATACTGTTGGACCTCTTTTACTGTTGTTGGTACTTTCCACGACTTCACAGCCTCTATAATCCTGGGGTTGGGTTTAATGCCTTCCTTCCCTACTATGTATCCAAGATACAAAATTTCGTCCTTGATCAGGTCACACTTGGAAGGTTTTAACTTTAAACCTGCCTTCTTCAAACGACTCAATACTTCGTCAAGATGGGACAGGTGTTCATCCATGTCTGAACTAAAAATGATGATATCATCGAGGTAAATCAAAATCGTTTGCCATTGGAGACCACGAAATACTAGTTCCATGCAGCGTTGAAAAGTGGCGGGTGCATTGCATAAGCCAAACGGCATCTTGGTGTATTCGAATAGACCGTATTTGGTTATGAATGCAGTTTTCTGTCTGTCCTTTTCATCAAGCTCCAGCTGCCAGTAACCGCTCTGGAGATCAAGACAGGAGAAGATAGAGGCGGAAACGAGGCAGTCAAGGCACATATCTATCCTTGGAAGTGGGTAGGCTGATTTCACAGTGATCTCGTTCAACCGTCTAAAGTCTAAACACCACCTAACGGTATTATCCTTTTTTCTCACAAGGACAACATTTGAAGCCCAGGGTGATGTTGATTCCTGGATGATTCCTTGGTCTAGCTGGTCCTTTAAGTTTTCTGCTGCTTCTTTTTCAAACTGAATCGGTGTTCGTCTGAGAGGTTGTTTAATTGGGGCTGCACCAGCTGTATCGATTCGATGTTTCACCACGGAACAGGTTCCCAGATCTTTTTTATTCTTGGCAAACGAATCAGCATTTCTGATCAGCAATTCCTTAAGTCTCTGTTTCTGTTCCTCCGTTCCTAAATTCTTGGTGCTCCGTTCGTATAGGTCCACAAGATACTCTGGTAAACCGAGAATATCGGCCTTATTCTCTAGTTTACCACTAGTATCAGAACTTCCTATCTTCTTAACTGTCACAGTGGAAGTTGTCTCCCATGTATCAGGTACTGTGATACAATGTTCAAATTCTTGCTCTGGCTCTTCACTTACCATGTTCTCATGATTACAAGTCTTGCATTTCTTAGTATGGCCCCCAAATCTTTGCACCTTGCCTGGGTCATCCATACTGCTAAATTCTATTAAGTTGTCCACAGAATGCAACTCTCCCAACAAGTAATTGCGTTTCAGTCTGATAGGGTGGTCGTCAAGGTTGATCAATCTGACGGTACTTTTTGATCCGACGAGTCTACTAAAACATAAGCCACCATTAGCTTTCTTTCATCTTCCACAGTAGGCTCCAAAATCTAGTATTTAATAGTCAGACTTCTTAGGTTTTCCCCTCTTCTAGTAATGACTACCTCAGAATTCGAAGGTATAGTGAATTTCATCGGTTCTCACCCTAGCTATACCATCTACACTTCTGCTTGTTTCACAGTCAATCCAATGTTCACCGAGCTGCAGCCCACGCTTGGAGTTGATAGTTATGTCCTTTTCATCAATCAGATCACATCCCAACAAAATGCTGTCCCCGTTTGGTGCAACATAAACAGGCCATGTGAAGGTTTCATTTCCTAGCGTTATGTCCAACTCAATAATGCCACGAGATGACATTTGTTTCCTTTCCTCTGCAACCACTTAATTCCTAGTCGCTTTCTTTAATTAAGGCCTCCTGTCTTCTGGAATCATGGTATATAGTGCCTCACTCATTACCGTAACTTCAGCTCCTGTGTCAATCACAGCTTTACTGTGAATCACACCTATAAACTATGGTGTCCTGGCATGAAATCTTTACACATGGTTCATCTCTATTATTACTGGTAGTCACTGGCATTTCAACCACCTTACCAATTTTTTCCTTCTTATTCATCATAAAAGTCATGTCCAATTTATCATTTTTACGAGTTTGGGCTGACATTTGGCCGATAGTTTCAGCCCCATCTAACGACTCATTTTTCTTGTACTGGAAAGTGGTCCTATTTCTGTTGTCTTTCCTGTCCCTTTAACAGTCTTTCTTCACATTTGTAACATTGGTTATGTCTTGGTTTGCTCTTGTTTTCTCTTCGGAAAACCTTGTTAGGTGTGGGACCATTTCCATTTTCTGTCCTGTTGTTAAACTTGTCAAGCTTGGTGTCAATGATATCGTCAACTGATTTGGTTATTGAGTCTTTTATATCTTTCAAATTGGGTTAATCTCTTTTCTATTACACATCTCTTATTCCCAATTTTCCTCACTTCAGCATTCTCGAGCAGGGCACTCTATTACGTCGGCCATTGTATGAAGTCCTGTTAGATTCCATGTTGTTATACCTGTTGTTGTTGTTGTTGTTTCAAATTCTCCCTACTAAACTGGGTTCCTGTTTGCGAATTAATACTGGTTGACTGGGTTCCAGGTTGGCATGTCTGGGTATTTGCTGTATATGATTCATATCCGTGACTGTGGGTTGCTGGGGTTCATTTAGTTAAAAAGATCCATTTGAATACTGGGAAAAAGTTCCAGAACTCATATGACGTGGTTTGGTCATGTCGGGTAAAATAGGCTGTTGGTTTTGCAATGTTTGGATAATTTGGTGACATCTTCTGAGTTCCTCCCTTATACTATTGATTTCCTGGTCTCTACCAACATCAGTTGTATTTTGGGTATTTATCAGTGCTGTATCTCTGTAACTCTGCATTGTTATGGGAAGGTTATTTACTACTTAGATATTGGCTTCTTCTCTTGGAATGCTTGGGAGATTTTCAGAATTTTGGGGGTTTCTGGAGATTCTTGACCACCTTCAAGTATACTTATATGCCCTGTTCTCTTATTGATAATGGCTGGGCTTGAAAAACTTGTACTTGGCTCCCCATCAGATTGTATAAAGTTCGTGTTGCTAGACATTTGCATGCCTACACTTGCTACAGTCGTGGGTGACCTAATTATTCCCCTTCACAAAGAGATAAAACCAGTAGGTCTATTACGTAAGTTATACATTTTTATCAAAACAGAATCAGAAATTTCAGATTTTTATTCAACTTAGATTAATATTTATCCTTGTCGGTAAATATACCAAAATATAGTATAGCTCAGTTTGGATTAAAATTTATCCTCGCTGATACAACTAGGTATGGCAATATAACAAGCTTAATTTGGAGTAAAATTTCACTTAGATTACAATTTATCCTTGTGAATAAAATTATCAGGATTTATGGAAAAACGGCAAATTTAACCTTGTGGATAAAATTATCAGGTTTATTAAAAAAAACAGCAAATTCCATATGGATTATAAGTTATCCTTGTGGATAACTTATTATAAAAGGAATTCGATGATACCAAAGGGGCAGACAGAAATCGTTAAGTTATCCTTGTGGATAAAATTGTCAAATTTCATGGAAAAACAGCAAATTCCTTTTAGGTTAAAAGTTTAAAAATGAAGTATCAACTTAGATTATTATTTATCCTTTGTTGAACTAATAAGAATTAAATAAAAGTTACTTTCTTCACCGGCTTCATCAATTTTCTGTATCTTTAATTCATCTTTTGTTGATGTGTCCTGTTTTATATTGTTTTTTATAATTTTATGCAAAAGGGTTAATATTCGAGTGTACAAACCAATGTCTTTGCGAAGATTCGTTATTATGATTTTCTTAAGAAAATTCAGTTTATGTGCCACCAGTTTATGATCTCCGGTACTGTATATGATATGCTTATCCCTGATTTCGTTTTTATTTGGCAAAATATTTAAATAAATAAATAATACTTTTCAGAAATGCGGAATGAATGCATAATCGAAAAGTTATCGTGAATTGAGATTATCAATGATAAAAACGGCCAACAAAAACACATACCCTAAATTTAAATCTTATGACATTTGCATTTAACAAAAATTGGTTACTAGTGACGAGCTCTAAATCAACCCCAACGCTGACAGGTGTATATCAGAATGACAGGACAAACACCGAACAATATTTTGTATTTGGGGAGGGGGGGTCTTTTACAGCTTCCGATATGGTATGGACTCTGGTTCATTATTGAAGATCTTAATTGGACATGTAAAAGATTAAATTCGATGGTCATTTGGTGGATGGATGTCTCATAGAAGATTATTCCACCTCTCATATTTTAATATAACGAAATTAGCATCCAATAACTATAAAATGCTTGTGAGTCCTGACTTAGCTACATTGTAGGCAAATACACCAACTTGTATATGAACATTAAATAAACATAACACTGTTTAAGACACACTGTGTAAATAGTACTACAATCCATTCAATTACTCAAAAATGTACATGATCTATAATAATATTAAAATGAAAACCACGAGAAAAGAGCTTTTTTTCAGTTATTGATCACAGTTTACCTGGTTGTACGCTCAGTTTTTTCCAGATGACAAAATTCATCAAGCCCACAAAGACACATAAAGTTTTCGAATAAAATATGTCGTTTTATCGTCAACAATCGTATTGATCATGTTAAAAGAATAAGACAATTACATTTTAAAACCCCGAGTCAGTCATTGGGCGAATTGCATTGCAAGGTAATACACCGAATTCCTATTACGTTGAGAGAATTGCATTAATTTATCATGAATTGGTTGATCAATATGGTATCAGTGTTTCTAAACTAGTTATAGACCTGTTACCGGTAATACAAAAGTAAGTTGACATCTTCTCGGATTGACGTTAACCCGGATTTGAGATTTAGGATTCCACGACGGGTGTTGCGCGCAGGACAGGGGATGCTTACCTTTCCGGAGCACCTGATCCCACTCCTTTTTTGTAAAGAGTTCGTGGATTCCAAGCTTTTGTTCCTATTGTTTACGTTTTATCTTTTAGTTTGTTTTAAATTTGTCTTGTCTCTTTGGACTATGCACTTTTGATCTCACGCATGGGTATTCTACACTGGACTTTTAAATGCCAATGAAAGTGATTTTACGGAAATTTAACAGAAATCTTAAATCTGCTTATCAACAATTTTCCAAACTCAAAGGCCAGATAAATCCAGAAAAATTGTGTTAATATGATGAATTATGCTTTGTTTTATACTAAAGAAGTAATTTACATTTCTCAAAATAAAATTTATTGTTTCATTTTCACACATGGCTTGTATTTCGGAAACACAATAAAAAAATAGGGGTAGATATACTATTTTCGAAAAAATTACCTATTAACATAATTTTATGAATAAAATATTGGGTTTATTCGATGCCTTATATATATTTTTACTTAATTTAATCAGTTTATTGCCAAAAAATAACTCAAATGTCGAGCCTATTTAAAATATCTTAATGAGATTGATATTAAGGAATTTTAACAAAAATCTGAAATTGCTTAATTACCCATTTTTCACAGATTAAGGTAAAACATCGGACAAAAATGGTGTTAACATGATATATTATGCTTTGTATAATAATGAGAAAGTATTTAAAAGCAAATTTTTCGTTCCTTTTTCAAACATGGATTGTTGCTTTGAAATTTATTTCAAATAAATTAGGGGTAGGATTATATTTTTGCAAAAAAATGCCAATCAAATTCATTTATGAATAAAATAGTTGGCTCATTTGATGCCTTATATACTGTTACTTAATTAATATCAGTTTATAGCTATATAATAATGCAAATGTCAAGCGTATTTAGAATATAGAGAAAAATAGGAAAATTCTACAATTTTCCAAATTGCGGTTTTTAGGACATTGGAACACCATAACCGAAAAAAGAAACAATATTAGGGCATTAAAACACATCAAAGTAGTCAAACGTGTTAAGAAACATAACAAAATCTGCATATAAAGTAGCATAGGCAAATAAATGCTAGTTGACATACCAAAAACTTGAAATTTTGTTAAATATATGTTGGGGTAGGGCTACTATTTTTGCAACAATTTTTTTCCTAGCTTAAATCAATATATCTAGACATGTGTTAGAAAGGCATTATATAGAACTTTTTAATGCTACCCAACAGTTCTACTTTATTTTCCGGGAACTAATCTATAATTACCTTTGAAAATGAAAATTGGTTTAAAACTAAATTGGCAAATATATCTCATGAGGGCTATAAAAAGACCCCAAAATCACAAATACGTTTCAATTTTTTTTAATGTGAGCATGTTTTTTTCATTGATAATATATCTCTGGGGACAAAAAACAGAGATATGAGGATGCACGGTAGACTATCCTAGCCCAAGGACCATTATACTTCTGATACTGAAAGTTGAAGACGCAATGTAAAATTATCTTTTTGTTCGCGACAGCAAAATTTTTCAAAATTTTGCAAATTTGTGATATAAAATAATGTGATTAAATAATTTATGCTATATTTCATTCCAAACTTTATAATTCTGATCTTTAGAGATGAATTTGCATTGTAGAATCCAGATTATTTTTTTTCGCAACCAGAAAATTATTCAAAATTTTCCAAATTTGTGGTATAAATTCATGCAACTAAACAATCTATGCTACTTGTCATTTAAGATTCAAGCTCCTGGCCCAACAGATAAATACGCAATGTACAATCAGATTATATTTGCTTTGCAACAACACAATTTTTTTTTTTAATTTTACAAATTTGTGGTACAAAAGTCATGTTCTTAAATAATTAATGCTATTTTTCATTCCAAAATTTATAATTCTGATCTAATAGAAGAATGTGCAATGAAGAATCCAGATTATCATGCTCCTGGCCCTAACAGATAAATACACACTGTACAATCAGATTATTTTTCCTTCGCGACAAAATTATTCAAAATTTTACAAATTTGTGGTATAAATTCATTTTATTAAATTATTAATGCTATTTTTCATTCCAAAATTTATAATTCTGACCTTAAGAGGTGAATCCAGATTATTTTACGCAACCTGGAAATTTTATTAAAATTTAACAATTTGGTGGTATAAATTCATGCGACTAAACAATTCATGCTATTTTTCATTTAAAATTTATGCTTCTGGTTCTAAGAGTTAAATACGCAATGCACAGTCAGATTATTTTTGCTTAATGACAACACAGGTATTCAAAATTTTCAGATTTGTGGTCAAAATTCTGATCTAAGAGATGAATGCGCAATGTAGAATCCAGATTATTTTGTTTTTGCAACAAGACGGTTTTCAAAATTTTCCAAATTTCTGTTATAAATTCATGTGACTAAACAATTTATGTTAATTTTCATTTAAATTTCATGCTCCTGGCCCTGACAGATAAATACACAATGTGCAATCACATTATTTTTCCTTCGCGACAACACAATTTTTCACAATTTTACAAATTTGTGTTTAAATTCATTTTATTAAATTATTATTGCTATTTTTCATTCCAAAATTTATAACTCTGACCTTAAGAGGTGAATGCGTAATGAAGAATCCAGAGCCCAACATTCTTATAAAGTGAAATACTCATCCAAAACCGATTGTAACTTTTAATTACCATTTGAAATTTATACTGTTTATCTTACTATCTAAACATATGTATTTGTGCATTATGTCAAGTGTTTTTCTGTTTCAGAAAATGCTGTAATGACGCCATCCTAAAACTGTTTAACACACATATCATAATATGTATATCTACTTTTGTAATGAAATGTTTCCCTAAAAAGTAAACCTGTTTGGTCAAATCTTTGATTAATGTCCATTACAGATATAATAAATTATGGATTTTTGACACATGCGCTTGGGGCATGGTACCCCTCCCCCCTCGCCCCATTTTTCTTGATTGGTTGCTTTTTAGTTTTTTTTTAACTAGCAGGCAGCAACTGCAAGTACTCTTTCGAGTTCGATACTTTTATTGTATCATGTATTAGTTTCAATTGTATCTGTTGTTGGTTGTCAGTATCGATATCAATTAATTATTCCCTTAAATGTTTTAATCAATCTGTAGTAACGACATCCTTGACTTAATATTATTTCAGTTATACAGAGATCGGGTAGTTTAGTATAGCGTTGTATTGTAGTATAATTGTATTCAAGATGACCGCATGTACCACTGCGTCTTTTAAACTGTAAATTCCTCACCTCCCTAAAAATGAGTAAACCAAATTACGTTTTATGGCAAGAGGCGACAAAATGACCGAACGTTATAAACATTTTACGTCCTAGTTACTGACAGATGATGATTAAGTACAAACAATTTTTCTAATGTTATCTTATGCAAATAAACATTTAAGCTTCATTTTATAATGAATTGAAATGGACTGTAAACAACACTTAATAAGTAAATCATTTAAAATATTAAAATTATTGCATGACCCTTAGTTCTGGAAATTTAATCAAATAAGCGGTTAATCTCTAATAGAAACATGTTTGGAATATAAAAAATAACAATAACAAAAAAATAATAATGATCATAATAATATATCGTCAGCTTTGTGTTTGGCAACAGCTTTCATATACAATTGTCGAACTCTAGTGTTCTCCAAATTTGTCTGACTGTCACTGAGGGGTGGCTTCTCGATTGAAAAACGACTAAGCAACGTGAGAGAACGTTGTCATCGTTTTGATATCGTTTTACCGCGTTGAACACGCCTAAAATCTTTTTGTACGTTATGAAAAAATTACTTTAACGCCTATTGCGCGTTCGAAAAATGCTTAATGTCCGTTGCCGATCAGCTAGCATTGCGCTTGCTGAACGCTAGATCAAGGTTGTCTTATGAGTTGGCGTATCTGAACTTATGATGAACGTCCTTCCAGCTTGCAATATGCTATATTCGAACGCACCAAACTTACAAATAGAGTTCATATAGCGTTTACAAAACGTTTTTAGCGTATCGGGTAGAACGCTCGTCAAAAAATATTTTTTGAACATGTTCAAAAATATTTTTTGTGTCCAACGTGTGTGTGTGTTCTAATGCCCCTGTCACACATATACGTATTATGTCAGCGTGTTCCAACGTACGAAAAATATTCAAAAAAATAGTTCAAAGTCCAACAATTTTAATTTACTCGAAATATAGACGTTCACATGTTTGTCCCCGTGTTTTCCGCGTGTGCTGGACGAGAGAGTGACGTTAGCGAAAAAAGTTGGAAACGCATACATAGCGTATAATTTTCCTTGTTTTAAATTTTATAACGTATCGCCAGCGTACATCGGAAGCACCTCAACGTTCAGTGTTCGATAAAAACATATTTATAATGAGGAACGAACATAATCTTAACGTTTGGTTGGCGTTTTGTGATCGACCTACAAACGTATAACAGAGGTAAATAATGACGCCCGCGAACGTCGTCTTCACGATTAATTTTTTACTGACCCAACTAAACACGTCTTTATTTTATTATTGTACTTCAAGATGCCATGTGAACTCAGATGTGGACGTGGTCATTGTGGTTAGGCCCGTTAAAACAATCTAAACAGAAACTGCCTCCTCTTCTTCTCCGTCTTAGCACTCTAAATCTGGGTCAGAAGCCCATATCCTTCTGCCTGAAACACCTAGTCAGTCTGATAATACCAATAAAAAAAGCGACGGTAGTCAAAAGAAAACAAAAGAATAAATTACTCAGCCACCGAATAAGCTTAATAGACTTTTTTCGTTCTAATGAGCTGTTCTGTAAAGCTACGGATTACAGAAATAGATCACAGCTACAAAGTATTCAGCTCCGTTGCAAGCACCTGTAGATAGTAGCGAACTTCAGTTCCATTTTTTTTTTCGGACGGATGTACAACACTTTACAAGCATAAACACCTGTCTTGTTCATTTTTCTAAATATTATTTATGGACCTTCACAGGACAACTGGTATATGCTTTTTATTTTTTTTGTGGTAACAACTTTTGTAAATTTGCCTGGATTAAGAATAGATGAGAAGTTAGCTTTAATAATAGTTTGATTTCTTTCATCTGTGATATTTTTCATCATTTGAAAAAGTGTTATTGTGCGCAATATTCTTTTAAATTGAAATACTCACACCAATCCGATATACACCCTTTTATCACTATATAACTAGTCGTCAAATAAAAAAAACGAGTTTAAAATGTCGAACTTCAGGATGATTTAAAGTCTTAAATGCAGCACGGATTCTTTATTGTCTTTAAAGACACAAAGATATTTTTGCAATATATCAGGGTTGTTTTCAGTAAATTCAGTTGTAATGAAAACATCCCCAGACAAAGCTGTTATATCCACTTTTATAGTCAAATGTTCAAATGTTCACATAGACGGTTAACCGCCTTATTGATCAAATTGTCGATTAATCAGTTAACAAGTAAATCGTTAAGTAAAGTTTAAAGGATTACAGCTAGGACAGAAATGTGTTCTAATGATCACGAGGCACAAAGTTTTTTGGTACACCTTTCTATTTCGAAGCTGTTTAATGAAATAAAACCCGCATGAAAATTCTTTAATCAACTAACAAAACGACAAATAACCGAAAATATTCGTAATTTGTTGTTTTGGGGTACCTTACTTTACTAATCTGGACGGATCCAAACCACATAATTCATTACAAACGCACGTGCTTAGACAGCTTAATAAAAACACGCACAGGTAAACTTAATTTCAATTATGGAAGGTTTTTTATATAGAACAATAAAAAAAAAATCTCGTGTTGTTCTTGTATAACGTAATATGATATTGGATTTTGATGTTCTGACGAATTCTGGTAAGAGTGGATGAATTAATAAGGAATCGTCAACAATTCTTTTAGACATAGGCCTGACATGGTAAAACTACAGCTTCTACATTCGTGAAAATTAAAACTGCAAATGATTTTTTTCATTTTCTTTGTTCACGCTACGGCTTTATCTGTACTTTAAGTTTGATTTTAAAGTCTTTCCACATTTACCTGTTAACTTAGTACATATAAATTGACGTTTATTAATTTTTCTTTGATGGCCACCGTTGAAATTGCAGGGACCAAGCACTCATTATAGCGACAGTAAGTTTAATAATTTACCGGTTAATTTGTATTATTAATCTGAAAGGAGTATTTAATTCGGAGGAGGTTTATTTCAACAAAAGATTATATTTAAGAATATAATCGACCACTAGGAATTGTGAAAATAAAATGCCTTACATAACAAAAGAGATTTACGTTTATGTTTGTACAAAATATTGACCTTTAACATGTTCAAAAATATTTTTTGTGCCCAACGTGTCTGTTCGTTGTAGAACTTACAAACTATAAAAACTTATAAGGAACGATTGAAAAACGAATAGCGACGTGTACTGACGTATCTGAAAAAAGCCATGTAAGCTTATCACACGCTTGAGAATACGTCTATGTGTAACAGGGGCAGAACATGTTCAGAAATATTTTTTGTATCCACCGTGTGTGTAGTGGTCTAAAATTTATTACAAACGATAACAACTTATAAGGAACGATGCATCAACGAATAGCAAAGTGTGCTGACGTATCTGAAAAAAGTCACGTACGTTTATCACACGCTTGAGAATACGTCTATTTGTAACAGGGGGATTAAGTTACAAGAACGAAGGTCTGCTAGAAGAGAACGGATTTTCCTACCGAATCTTTTTTCATGAAATTTAGAAATATAATCCCTTAAAATTCCTACAGTATTAAAAAAGAAAGCTCTAATAAAAAGTCTCCAAATGCTAATCATTATTTAAACAATATCTTTTTAGAACATATCTGTTAGATTCAATATGAATTGCGGTTTTCAACTGAAAACTGTGTTTTAACGCCACCCAGTCAGGTATGTTTACTAAACAGCCGGCGACAAAAGCACTAGCAAGCTCATACAAAGCTATAAGTGCTTTTCAACGTGAGATTATATAAAGGAGTCACTTATAAAGATGTACTCGATAAAGTAAAGAAAAATGTAAAACAAAATGACATCAAAGCCATATAAATAACAGAATTTGAATGCATAATAACTGTTGCGGATCATACTGCAAAATATAGGTTGCCAAAGGATGTTTTGGAACTGGAAAACGTGTATGTGAAACTTATGGATGTTGAGAAGCAGATCAATAATGTTACAATAAAGGATGAACTAAGCGACTTGACAATATGTGCAGATAACAATCGCACAAAGTGCAGCTACTGTAAAAGAACTGAACACTATTCTTACAGGTGTAACGTGAAGCAAGGTAACAGCATAGTGAAATCCTGATATAGGTGTAACAGTAAAGACCATGTCAGAAATGATTGTTCAAATTGTAATGACATTTGTTTTAATTGTGGTCACAAAAGATTTCAATGCACACCAAAAACACACAGATGAACAAGAAACAGTGAAACAATGTACATGATATCTTGAAAGACGGATAATGTGATAAGAAATCAAATACTCAAAACAATACAACCCAATGACAACAATAGCTCAAATTTGTTTAGTAAACTACAAACTGTCCATAAAAATGATTCCCAAATACGAATGAAGGCTTTGTTATATTGGGAGCATCAAACTGATGTAGGTCTGATATGAATGATCCCGAAATATGTAACTTGTCTGTGTCTGGTGCTAGTGCTGAATATTTTGACAAATTATTGTAATCACTAGATTTAAAGGTCAAATATGAATTTATAGAGAAACTTGTGTTTGGTCTAGGGACAAATGATATTACACAGTAAAAAATAGATCATGATTTGGTTAACAATAATATTTCTAATGAACAAAATCAAGTCTTAATTGCTAAATGCTGATATACGAGTGTGCAGAGTTCTTCCAGGTAAAGGTAAAATCCATACAATAGCAAGGCTGAACATTACAATTTTTTCAATAAACCCTTATATACGACAAATCTGTGAAAATACCATAAATTAACATATATTGATCTATGGACTGACTTTTCCCCAAACGGAAACCCGTCCAGGTCCGTCAATGACCCAAACGACCCAAGTGATAAATATGGGATATTGACATTTCCTGAGTCAAAAATTCAAGTTTTGAGACTTGCATGCAAAAATAATGAGCCAGAATGTCAAATATCTGTACAAAAAACTTCTTATTTTACTCCAGGCTTATAAAGTATAATGACAAAAAACATGTCCAATTTAAGATTCTTGTCCGATTTTCTAGTTTTATGAGTTCAGAAACCCACATTTTTGTGAAAAAATGCTAATTTTGTATTCCAGGTAGATAAGTTTCAAATGTTTTATTTCATCCAATTTTATTATTTTACTATCCAACAATATCATCTTGCAAGCATTGTCTGCCATTCTTAATAAGAATTTTGCTTAACAAAGACTAGGCTATTTCTAACGTAAGGTGGAAAATAAAGAATATTCCACTTTATGAGCAAGAGTATATTGTGAATTCATTGTATGTTTGTATTGTAATCTGCATTTATTGTTTGTGTCGTAACGTCACAATTAACTTATATACGTGACTTACCCCACATACTAATGTGCCTGTCCCAGCCAGGAACCTGTAGCCCAGTGGTTGTTGTTGTTTTGTTAGTCATTTATTTTATATGTTAACCAGTTTAACTTTAGATTAGGTCGACTGTTTTATGTTTAGTTTCAAAATTTGTATTTCGGGGCCTTTTACAGCTTCTGTTATGGTATGGACTCTGGTTCATTGTTGAAGGCCAT